>JAXQQM020073944.1:0-125484 GCA_034641835.2 Pinus albicaulis | reverse complement strand
TCAACCAAACTAATCCTCCGCTGGTTCCTCCACGATTTGGCACCATCCTTCGGAAGGTCCAGGATCGCTAGGTGCTACCTCCACATGCATGCCACGACTCCCCTCCTGAAGGCCCGAATGCTGGCCGGCTTTTTCCGAGCTCAGACCCGCCGGACGGGTGCATTCTTCCTCCGTTTGGGCCTCCTCGCGGAAGACCACAATGACTACAGCTGTGATTCGCGGGCGGTTGAGAGTGCAATCAAAGGAAAATTGCGCAGTGCGCGTCGTGGGAGAAGGTGAACTAGCGGTGGGGAAGCCAGGAGCAGTGGAATCCATTTGGTGGCCAGATGCTACAAGCCGACCCCGCCCACTCCCAGTATTTGGATATCGACCTAAGTAATAATCACTGGACTGGCCGGAAGTCATCTCTGTTGAGGTGCTGGAGGGAGCGCGCCGGGATTGACCTCTAGTGCTCCCCCTGCGGCAACGCATCCTATGACGCACGCGAGGCATGGGTGCAATCTCAGGCGCAGGCGCAGTGGGCACAAGAGACGAAGAAGCAGAATTACAATTAACAGAGGAAGACAGACAGAGACAAAACCGAGAGAAATGGAAATATGCAGCAAAGTCTAGGCAGAAGTTCCGCTGGCCACTTCTCCTTATAGTCACAGTTACCAGACAGTGTAATCCAGCAACCGGCTTGTCTGAAAAACCATGGCTAAAAGCCATTTTTTATGTCAACCCGTCTGCAATGAAATCAAAGGACGACCGTCATAATGAATCTCTGATCATTAATAATGAGAGCCGAAGGCTGGATCAAATTGGAGCGTGCGGAATCGCTCAGAGGAGTAGAGGTCCGATCTTGAACTGTGTTAAAAATTAATTAATGTAGATTTGATGTGAAAACTTAATTGAACAGCGTTAAATGTTAATGCGAATGATATGAAATCGCCATATCCATGTCCCATCACCTTAAACGCCATCGAATGCACCCGCAGCCGGGAGCAGCGCAAGTTTTTATTGAGGACACATGGCAAAAATTGATTGGAGCGGATATTTGTTTGGGCCGCTCGCGCAGTGGAAATCCGGACCCGTAAAATATTAGGGCGAATTTGATAAGAAATTCGCGTCACAAAATTGGCCGACGTCAGCAGGCTATTTTGGAACGCGAATTTGGTTTGAATTATGGTTTATCGCCCTTTGAAGTCCGGCGGGCTCGACTTTTGAACAATTTTCTTATAAAATTTGTGTTGGTTTTCTTTGATAATACACATATTAAAATCCCGCTTAATAAAGAGACAAAATTGTTGTGCTTTCGGAACCTGACCCGAGGATTGGACATCAGTTAAAAAACAAAAGGATAGCGGAACCATACATGCACCCGTGGTCAAGCCCTCTACCAAAACCACTAGCGGAATCACAAAAGCGGGTTGCCCATATCGCACCGCTTTTGCGGAGTAGGCGGTATTTCCTATTCGCGAGCGATTCCATAGGGAATGCGACACGTGGCGAAGTGACCCCGGAAAACAACCGTTTAACCTACGCCATCGCACGTTAAAGCCCGACGTTGGAAGCCGAGCGAAATTGCCAAGAGTCGTTGATTTGGAGAAGGGCCATCGGACGGTGGTCGCACGTTGAACTTTCCCAGAGGTTAACTAAGGTGTGCGGAGGATAGCCAGGTACGATACAAGTGTTTGATTGGTTATTGATATATATAGGTGGGGCCGGAGTATAATGAAATTGTTTAATTAAAGTTTGATTGGTTATTGATATATATACTGGTGGAAATTATTCACCAGTTGGTTTCATACCAAAGTCTTTTTCACATTTTCAGCATCCAATACATGAAAAATATAATGGTTTAAAACAACCTAAATATTTGAAATTTTGCAAGAATTGTCTGGCACACTTTGAATATAAATTTTGAAGTCAAGTGCATGATGCTGTATAGGATCAAGTGTCATTTTGAATACCAAATGTTTCACAAAAACTTCTCAACATGCTACCCTGCAGTAAGGATTAAATGACAATATTGCATCAACTATTTCCATAATAAAAGTGCACCTCGGCCATAAGACTAAACAACTACAAATGTTGTAGATCTAACAAGACCACACAATCAAATGTATTCCACTAAGGCCAATACTGTATGAAAAATGAAAAGGAGTTTGCAACCAAAAATACCTTAGGCAACTAATTCAATTAGATACACCAAACCATCAGCAAAAAGGAAAACCAGCCTACTCAAAAGGCAAGCGTTTACCTCCTTTGACAAAATTTTGAGTTCGAAACAAGGGCCTTTATTGTCTTGTCAATGCCCCTAGTAATTTGAATGGGGTTTGCACCTGCTGCAACAACCTAAACAAAAAGGTTTCATTTCAAGTTATTTTCCACAAATTTAAGATACAACCATTGTCATTTTTGTATTTCCTAACAAGCTCATAAATTTTGACAAAAGAACCAAAATTTTTTAATACCTGATAGCAATTTTTTCACTCAAAAACTATCTTAGACTCAATAAGCCCAACCCAAAACTAAAAAACCAAACACCATAAGACCCTAAAAAAATGAATAGATGATCTTAATCCAGTACCATCGACAAAAAGTTACCTTTACACCCTCACTTATTAAACCCTGTGCTGTTGAATTTTAACTTCAACTGCTGCAGCAGAAGGACGGATGCAGCAGCAACATTTTTTTTTGGAGGTTGCTTGCATGCCATCCAGAAATTTAATTCAGCATTTAAAATTCTTGCAAGTTTTTTTTGTAGATGGCCACAGCCATATTTCTGTACAGGATTGTATTTAAACACAACATCCAGCATTAACGCAATTCACCAACCAGAAATTAAACAAACAGAAATTTACCCGACAGTTTTGTAAATTCAAAAGGAGGACATGTGGAGCATTAATATTGGATGGCATGAAATTGAAGGGAATCTGAAAACCTGAAAACCGGACCCTAATTTTTTATAGGGCACATTGGATTGAGAATTCGAGTTAAAATTAGGCAGACGTCAGCATCCCATTTTGGAACGCGAATTTGGTTTGAAATTCAATCTATTTAAACTTTTGAAGTCCGACGGAAAGGGTTCTTTAATGTTTTGATAGTTTAATATATACATATGTTATATATATATCATATGCGAAATGAAAGGTGGGCCATAGAATTTAGTTTTAATTTTATTTTTTTTAAAAGAGGGTTTATTATAATATGTTTTAATATATGTTCCGGCATATAAAAATAAAAAGGTCGAAAAAGCTTGGTAGTTTTTTTTATAGACAGTACGTAAATTTTTTATTACATAGCAGTGTGTAAAAAGTGAAAAACCGAGTGTAACTTTTTAAGTGTGTATGCACAACAGTGTGAAAGGGAAAAACACAGCATTTGTCATAAAGTTAAATTAAATTAATTTATTGCCGGATGCGGCTGAATGAAAGCATTAAAGGGCCTCTGGCACCCACGCAGATCCCAAAGACATATGAGTGCCATGCCCACATGGCCTCGCGTGAGAACAGTCCCTGCGCCATCAATGTGCCTTGGATGCAGCAAAATGGTATTAACTGCCCCTTCAATCTCAGGTTTAAGGCAGTGTATTTGGTTTTGGCGGTCACGATGGACGAGAGGCAGACAGACGGAAACCATTCACGATTTTTGCTCCCGTTCAGAAGCGAATGCCCTCCTGGTGCGGCAATTCCCAGTTGCAAGACGACTACAGGGCGTAGATGCAGCGTCTGGGCCTGTCTGGAAACATTGCCGGGCGTTCACTTCACCAACAGTTCTTGCTGCGGAGCTTCTGACTCTTATGACATCTCGAGAGCCACCTTCACAGGTATTCCGTCCTCCTCAATTCTTAATTTGAACTCTCAGGTTCTTCGTCACCGCCCTTTCAGCTCTTCTGCCCACCTGCATAGGCAGAGTCACCCTGGTAGCATCTCTGCCCTCACCCCTTCTCCGGAACCCCTTTCTGGCAAGACTCGTCTTCGTCATTTGCTGTATGCCATGCCCCGACTACGGCAAAGAATGAGGCCTCGTCGAGGCGTGAGTCGAGGGCGCTCTTCTGGCCTTCCTCCTCTGCCCCACTCTGACCTTAGCTCCTCCTCGGACGGAGGTGACAACACCCCCCCGCGTTCATCACGTGATGGCCGTCGAAGAAATAGAGGTAGGGGTAGCTTAGTAGGCAGAGGACGAGGCAGGGCGCAAGCCACTCAAAATGCTTCTGACATTCCTGTTGCTCACTCTGAGCCTCCCGGATTCTCTCCCCCTATGAATTGTCCTAATCCTTCCGGTCAGCCCCTTCCCTCAGATGATATCACCCATCCCGGGCAGCCCTCTCCTTCTTTCTACAGAGCTCGTGGCACCTCCATCCGGCAGACCACCCAAAACGCGGAATTTCGTTTCCACTGCACTTCTTATGATTCCATCATCACTGCCCTCATCACTGTATCCCTCCGGGAGGAAATT
Source organism: Pinus albicaulis (assembly GCA_034641835.2). Taxonomy (NCBI): domain Eukaryota; kingdom Viridiplantae; phylum Streptophyta; class Pinopsida; order Pinales; family Pinaceae; genus Pinus; species Pinus albicaulis. Next base: position 121,041 of record JAXQQM020073944.1, on the reverse strand, counting down.
CCCCTATCTGCTCACCCCCCTGCTCCTGATCCTTGCCCCATTCCCTCCCCTCACGCAGATATTAGCACTGAAGTACAGCGCCAGAACATGCATTCTGACAGCCAGGAAGGACAGGAAGACAGCAGCACAGGAAATGAATACGCTTGCAGGGTGGAAGAGGAACCGCTGTCCCCTGAGGACAAGAGCTGACTCCTTGGGCTCACTCATTGCTGGGTTCATCATGATTAACTATTTTAGAAGCTCACTTGTTGAGCATTTTGATGGTTTTTGCTTTGTTTTTAAAAATATCTACATGCTTTGTTTAAGTCTCTGGCCGGTTTCCCTCCTATGGGCGGCCCAACTATTGATGAACAATGGGTCGGTTTCCCACTCAGGGCGACCCCGACTTCTTAAGGATAGCAGAGTTAATCTACCCAGACTGTCTGGCTCTCACAGCAGCAGTCCTGGCAGTTTTGTACCAGTATTTTTATAATTAATAGAATTAGTCAGATTTAGAAAAAAAAAAAAATTAAATTAATTTATATTTATAATTTTTAGGTTTATAGTTTTTTAAGTGGATCTTTCCTTATGCTAAGCTTTCACCGTGCAAAGAAAGCTTCCTCTGCACAATGAAGGCTTTCATGATAAGCTCAGCACAATGAAAGCTACTGACAATGAAACATTTATCCATACAACTATGGCTTCCTTGCATATATTCATAAATGACATTGAAATTGCTTTCATAATAATATCAATTGATAAAATTTGTTATTAAACAAATGCGATTTTTTCTTAAAGTTCAATTAATTTAATTTATATTTATGAATTTTAGGTTTACTGGACATAGTTAATAAACATAAGTAGATTAATATATGTCTTAGGATTTCATTATGTGATTATCTCTTTATACAGATGCATAAGAATCTTTCATTATGAAGAATATGAAGATAAGTGATAGACACAATGTGGAAGAAGAAGAAAGAGTGAGGGAAAAGCGTAGTTTGTGGAGGAGAAGTGAACAAATACTCCTGCACTCAATTTCTCTCCACATTCTTTTTGCTGCACTTCCTCCATAAACTTGCTCCTTCCTACGAAAATCATAGAATCAACCCTTTTTGTACATACATCAACTCTTCATATTAAATTAGTCTTATGTAGAGTGCAAAGGAAGAAATATTCTTCACACCACTCATTAAAAATTCACTCAATTTAAAATTTCATAATAATAATATTTAATGCACAAATGTGAAATCACAAATGAAAGAGAAATAAACATTACAATTCATTTGAAATTGAACACCAATGACTTCCAGCAAGCTACACAAGTTCATTGTGCAACTTTTCAATGAGCAGTAAACATTTACATTATGTGGAGTGTGGAGTGGAAGTGAACATTCTGATTTTGTGGAGTTCCTTATCTTTGCACATACTCCTTTTGCAATTAAGTTATGTTCAAGAAAATAAATCATATTAAATAGGTAAGTATGTAATACTTAAGCCAGTGCTTTTTTTTTTTAACTTGTTGCCAAAGAGATCTTCGGTGCACAAACATATGGATTCTTTAAAGATAATAGATATAAATACCCAGAAGGTAGGGGGGAGGAGGGCTCCAAAAATATGTAGAGGAAGGAAATCAAAACATTTTATATCAGGAAAATGTATACCGAGAAATCGAAATTTCATAAAATTAATATATAAATTTCATTTCTAAATATAGAAAGAGCTTTCATTATTAAAAATAGGGAGGTATGGGAAAATCACAATGAAATCGTTTCTCATGCTACCACATTCCACACAAATTTAAATAATTAAAATATTCAACATTATTGAAGCTTCATAGAAAATAGAACTACTAAAATTAACAAACTCTTAACTGCATTTCTATAATGTATTCTTTCCAAATGTATGTATGACATATTATAGGAGATCAAAGAATTAGCCTTAAATACTAAGCAACACAATCACACTAACAAGAATTGTATCAAGATTAAAATTTTAATTATCATAGGAGTGATCAAAATAAATACAATATGTAGAACATATATCTAAAATACAAATTTGTTCTCGGTCATTCATTCTCATTGTCATTAGTAGCATAAGTTTATATATAATGTAAAATTTAAAAGAATATCATCAAAAACTTGTGTTCTATTGATGTTTTTTGGAAATGTCACAAAATTCATATGAATAAAAGGTCTTACACAAAACATTAAGAAATCTAATTTTCTTGTGAAGTCATTTATATAGGTAATGAAAATGCTCAACAACTCAGCTTGTGAGCTCATTCACTATGTTATTATGAAATATTCTCTTTAAATATCTACTCCTACATTCCAAGGAAAATGAGTAAACAAAATAAATCATATATTATGTCTGAAACAAAGATATCTACTCTAAGGAAAACACATTTAGATGAAAGAGATTATGTAACTAAATCTACATTTATGTTTGATGTATAAAGAAAATATGTAGACCATGCTACCTAATCATCAAAGTAATTTTTTTCATCCTAATGGAGACTTGAATTGGGTCCCCATGAACCGTAATATGGAAAAATACAACTGCAAAAGAAAACAAGGAATTTCATTAAGCAATTAGACTAGGTGACATTAACACAATTAACAAATCCCAATAATTAAATACTAGTAAATAGAAATTGAATGTGTGAAGATTTAAGGACACATATAGTATGTGAAAGCATATATAGTAATTGTTTCACTCTCACTTTTATTTTGGATCCATGACGTTTTCAACAAATCTCTCCATAATAGCTTTAATGGAATCTTTCATTGGATCAATTATAATGTCTAGCTTAACATGTTGGTTGAATATGCACTTCTCAATTTATGTAGCCTCTTTTTGTAATTGAGAATCTAAGAAAAAATTCTCTTCATTAATACTAACAAAGGTAATTATCCATTTGCTTTTTTGATTTTAATAAAATCATTTATATCATCAAACTTTGCTACCATTGACTTTTTTAGCCTTTCCAATTTTCGGCTATTATTGTATCTTTTGTGATCAAATTATAATTGCGTATAATGTGTGTAGCATTTAGATCTTGAAAATTTTTCACTGCTTTAAAAAATGCAACACCTCTTCTATTATTTATGCTTTTACATTCAGAAATAATGTTTTCTAGTGTTCTGATTCTTTTAGACCATCTAGCTTTGATCTACTTCATTCGATTAGCATTTGAGAGTTATCGGTTTTTTTGTCCAGATTAGACATCAATTCAATCCTTCAACTAAAAGCAGGTAATTCATTGCTAATTAAATTCTTGTCCTCATTAACATTACTTTTAACCAAATCAGAAAATGAGTTGATTTCATGTGTTAAACATAGCAAACCAGAAGTTGCTTTCCATACATGTTCAATGATTTCTAATCTTTGGAATATATTATTTATAATATGAGATTTTATTGCATTAAGAAGTGCCAGGGATTTATTAGGTCCATGGGACATGTTGGAAGTAGAAATTGCATTGGTATTGTCTGTATTGCGAGTGGAGTCATAATCAAAGGACCCAGATTTAGAGAATTTTCTAGATCTTTTATTCTTACTTTCAGTATTAGGTTCTCTACTTCTTATTGGAAAATAGACACTGCAAGTTCATTACTAGTATCTTGATGGAATCTCATTAGTCAATTGGTTGCAATTCTAGACACATCAACATTTGTTTCCACTTTATCAATAATTTTTTTATTATGGACCTTTACTTTTTCAATTTTTATGTTTTTACTATCCTTGTCATAGTTTGCATCTTGTAAAGTGACATGGAGATCATCGAAAGTAGAAGCTTATTTGGAAATTTTATATATTAGTTTATGATTTTCTGCTAAAAAATTATAGACCCAATCATGTAGCATAACTCTTTCAATTTCCATGTTCACAATTTTTTCAATGCCTCATGTTTTCAGGGGAATTTTGGATTTGGTTGATTCAACGATGTTCATTTTTACTGGAATGAATTTTCGACAAGGCTCTTCATCATCTCTGCCATTTGATAGCTGACCGCGAGTCACTTCTGAATTTGCAGTATCTTTTCTCTTTGTTTAACTAGAGGATGAATTAGAACAAGTTCTGGATATGCAAGGTGAATATTGTTATGGATGGTTTCATCCTCTTCGCTTGTACTTTGTTTTTGTGTTGATGCTCGCTTCATCAGTAACTTATATAATACTCATTGCTATTTATTTATTTTTTCTTAGAGCACTGTGTCTCTCTTCTTTTTTCTCTACAACTCTTGTAAACAATTTCCCATATTAAACAACACCTAGATGTTCGGTAAATAGGTCCTCTGGATCAAAGCCTCGTTAGGCTTCAACTTCTTCTAAATTAAAATAATGCAAAGAATTTATAAGCTCTACAACATGAACTACATTCTTCACAGTTACTTTTCCAACAGTAAATAGTGAAGAAATAATTTAGTTTTTCTTTTTTATTCAAATGTAAATAGCCAATTGTTGAATTGTATAGAGACTTTAGCAACAAAATGCATATCTATAAAAATTCCTAGAAGCAATAATATTTTTACTTCAAAATAATAACTTAAAATAGTTGTATTATTTTTTATTTCTTCATGTACCCCTTTTCCCAACATGAAAACTTGGGCTTGGTTAGATATTTGATAGGGATCTAATCTTTTTATTGTGTAAATGATTTACTTTACAAATATATATTGGATTAGACAAAAATTTTAAGTAGCTTCCTAGTTCCACAATATGGGATACCAAAAATGCATCAATTCTTCATTAGAATTGAATTCAGGTTCATGTGTTAAGTCATGAAGGACATGACTCAAGACAAGGGTTATTATTAGATATGCCATCATGAAAAATATATTGCTCTTGAAAAAATTCACTAACTGAAAAGATGATTCATTTGAAATAATATTAGCACAGTCGAATAGACAAATTTTTTATATGAATAATCAAGTAGATAAAGAATTGATTTTGGGACATTTGTTGTAGTTTCTTGGCCTGTCAAATAGGCACAAAGCCAAAAAAAGTCTGTAACTGAATGTTTAAAAAAAGAAATGTTTAGAATGAGAATATTAGAAGGAACTTGATAAGTTGGTGAAATGAATTCTTGAATGATGTTCCTGCCCCTACTTGTGACACCCAGAAAAAAAAAGAAAAAAAGAAAAAAAAAAAAAAGAAAAGAAAAAGAAAAAAAAAACTTCAGACAATTTTAAGCATATATTTAGGTTTGCTAGCTTGAATACACATCTGAATTCCTTTAGATTCAAATGAATATGAGTCTTCTTGGCTACTAGCATTATTGTTCTCATATTTGAATCAAAATTTTGTGCACAAAAATAAATAATTTCTCTAAAATAAAACATCACTTGAATGCATGAAACATTTGCTAATATACTAGACGAAATCTTATTTGTATTCTTCTTTTCCATTGATAGATTCACAAATCGTTGATACATAGGTGACCACTGAAATTTCTCATCTATAAGTGCGAGTGAGTTAATCATATCAGTGCAAACAAATTATTTCATTCATGTGCTATCCATTTTCGCTTTGTACTTTCAAAACATTCTATCAATGAGTAACATTTTCAATTCCCTCTAGTATAGCTTTATTGATGCGCTAAAATAATCACCATTTGTTACTATTGTGCATGTGAAATCTATTTCACTCAACACTCTCAATAAATTGTAATTGAAAATAGTAGAGCCTACATTTACAGGAAGTAGTGGAAATAATTCGCGTAGTCTAAATAGGCTACAATTTCACCCATTAAACAATAGAAATTTTGGCATGATTTTAGAAAATATGGCATAAATTTTTGAAACCTCGGGTTGCGGCTGGAAAGATTTATGATTTTGGGTACCCTAGTGATTGTTCATGGTGCTGATTCCATTTATGGTATAAACAATTCAATTTAAACACTTCCACATTTAGAAGTTTTAAAGATTTTTTCACTGGTTTCTGGCAAGAAATTTTCTTTCTGGGTGATATTGTGGCCTCAATAGAAAACATCGAAATAAATCTTGAAATTATAACACTAGCTTGAAATTTTGTTCTATCTCCATTTGTGTTATCTGTTACTAATTTTTGTGTGAAATCAATTTCACGTAACACTCTCAATAAATAGTAATTCAAAATATGAAAGTTGGCGTATACAAGAAGTAGTGGAAATAATTTGCGTAATCTAAACAACCCACAATTTAGCCCATAAAACAATAGGAATTTTGACATGATTTTTAGAAAATCCAATAGAAATTTTTGAAAAAATGATTACAGCTCTCAAGCTTCAAGATTTTTCGTGCCCATTGTCATTATGACAAACATCCTCCAATTTTTTTCACACTTGAATTTTGGAGTCCACTATGGATCTTGCTATTGTTCATTCCATAGCTACCTATTTTATGATTGAAGTTTTGGTTGTAAGTGTCAAAGTCACCTTCTCACACATGCTCAATCCATAATGCATTCATGAACGTGTTCCTTCACGGAAACTTGAAGAGGCATGGAAAAATCCATCAAGACAATGCCTATGCAATGTTCAACCCATGTCGATATTTAGTGCACATTGTCATTGATAGTCTCTCACTTTTTTTGTGTTTGTACTTCCATCTCGGTGACCTTTTCAAGTTGTCGCTTTTACACACCATCTCTTTCGTGAGTGTTGTTTTCATGTTTATGACTATTTCCTTTGATTTTTTTCACATTAAAAAGTGGAATTTTCATGTTATCTTTGCTTTGGAATGTGTCTTCTTCACTGTCATTCGTATAGCATGCTAAGTGTTGCATATTGTACATAAGCTAATTTTGGTTGTTTAAAGGGGTAATATTTGCATTAATGAGTTTTCCTTATCATGTAAAAATGTATCACACTCATCTCCAAAGTCTCAAGCAATGTCCCATAAGTGTCCTTGTTGTCGTCGTAAAGTGTAATATCTTTAGTGTCGCACTTGGAGTGAGCTATCACAATGTTTCTGCATTGAGGATAGTATGTTGTTCATGTGTTTTGAGTATTCTATGTTGTGTTTTCAAGTGAACTAATTGTTGAAAAGCGTAACAAGGACTGATATTCATATTGACTATGTAATTATTTATTAATGTAAAAGAAGACAAAGATAATAAAATATGTTCTTGGTATGCTTGCCTCATGGGTTTCATGAGAAAGGTTTTTTTTTAGGTCAATAGACTTCTTCTTGATGTCTATTAGGATTTGTCTTCTAGTTATAAATGTAATTAAGGGTCGTGTATATGAAGAGTCTAGTCAGCAGAATATGCCTCAAGACCTTGTCATGAAATCGTGAAGAAAATGGTTCCATAAGGATGCTGAAAGCAGCCCTCAAATACCCTCATTAACGCTGGAAGATAAGGTTCTCAAGTCAGCTTGAAAATACTACTAGAAATTAGGCTCATGAACAGTCACAACCATTCATGGTTAGGTAAGCTTATTACAGTGTCCAACAACTATAAATACCCTAGAAGACTGCACATAAAATATAGGAAGAACAATCTGCATATCTCTAAGTTTTTCATACTCCAATTGCAGATTGGAACAATTCGGATGCCCATGCAGAATTCGGATAAGTCTGAAATATAAGATAAAGGATTGCAAAGTAGCATTATACAAAAAGGCAGGGACATTATACAAGAGCGTATTAATTGTGACCATTGCAAAGAATTCTATGATTTTATGTGAGCTACAGAACTGTGATAAAGTGTAGATTAAAGTGATATTATTGTGGTAAATAAGTGTGGGTTATGGTGCATTGAGGAGAAAGATAAATAGTTTTGTTAATGGAATATATGATTGTGTTAAAGGACTATTGTGCAAAAGTTAGGACTTAGTTGATTTTAGGTCTAACATTGAAGAAAATAAGACTATGATATACTCAGTAAAGTTAAGTGAAGATACAAAGGAAGAAGAACACCAGTAGAGACCGAGTTGTCTAAGCCTGGTGTTGAATGATGTTGATGTGTGTAAGAAGGTGCAAGAAAGAAGGATAAGATAAAGGAGTCTGTTTTACAGAAATCAAACCTATGGATGGATAAGATTCCCTAAGTGTGGTGGACGCACCTGGAACAACAGATGAAAGACACTTCACCTTTTCCTTAAGATAAAAAGATAAGAGAAGAACACCTACTTGTGATCCTTCATTATTCTTCGTCTCCCATTTGCCACTCCCGTCACTCCCAATTGAACTGGACTCATTTGAATGGTACTTGTAATTACTAACATAATATAGAAAATGACATAAAGGCATGTGATATATTCATCTTAATCAAACTGAATCGATTTCATTTGAAAATACATATATAAAAGCATGAACACATGTATTGGGAAAAGAAAAAATATCTTTATTATAGGATAGAAGAAGAAGTTACAACGAGTTGGATCAATTCAATGTCAACTAGCTCGAGCTTCAGTCCATCCTCATCACATCAGTAGCGTTACTCTAGTAGAATAACATTACTTGCAAACAATACCTCAAAGAGCTATAATCTCACCAAAATAGCACTACAAAATTCCCGCTCCTTTTTCACTATGATCAATGCTCAATTTATAAGAAATGAAGGTAGTTTGGCATTAATTGGTCATTGAATGGATTTTCCATAATGGATGAGGGAGTTTCCTTGCTCAATGGGATAAAAGGATAAGTGACTTAATGGCTTCATGGTGTTCATATTCGAAGTTATCAGATAGCATGATAGCTGGAAACACTTCTAGAAGCCATTAGAAAGTGGGAAGATTCCCATAATCATTTGAACAATTTGCTCAAATTTGTCCAACGTACTGTTAAGTGGGCCTAGGTTCTTTGCAACACTACTAAATTTCATGGGATTAAGTGCTTTTAAAATCACTTACTATAGTCTAGGGGTGCGCTAGTGGCTAAATGGAGCATTTCAGCTGGACTTCAAGAAATGAAACTTTCATGGATAAAAAATAGCAATGGGATGACTTGTTTAAGGCAATTAGAAACTGATTTAGGGTATGATAGATCCTATTTGTACTGATCTAAGTTTTGGGAGTGATGCCCGAATTGACCTGTAACAGTTTCTTCCTAAAGTGTGAAGTTACAAATTATAATGTTGAGGGATATTCTTTACGATGTGATGAGTAGGATCTGAAGCAGACGGTGACCTGCATCAATTACAAAACATTAAATCATGATATATTTTACATTTTGGACATGAATTTCTCAGGGAGGCATACCCATAATCAGTGCATAAAATATCATAATATGTATATAAATAAAAAATTCGTCTACAGATATAGACCCATGATAGGATAACCATCTGTGTAAAGCCATCATACGGATGATGTGGTACTACTCCTGAAATCGTAGCCCGGATGGTTGAAACTAGATCCAGGGTCTTCTATCTTGTTCACTTGATCACTCAAGTACGAGTCTAACCATGTGAATATGTGATCTAAAGTCAAACATGGGAAGACACCATCTGATTACCTGCCAATGATGTAAGCCATTAATGGACGAGAGAGAAACCACCGATGATTACATTGGCTCTCAAGATACTGAAGTACAATTTTAAAGTATGAATAGATGATTTGGAGTTGAATACCATACAAATTCTTTTTGTTGAAGGCCAGTGATGTCAACTTGTTGTCAGAAGCGAGAAAATTCCCATTGATGTATGCATGCTCCAAGGTATTGGAATGGTGTTTCTAAGTCAAATTCTTGGATAATGAGCTAATTTCAACATGAAGTAACTCATTTCAGGAGGGCCTTGATGTATCCCCCATCAACGACATGAAACAAGAGTAATGATTTCAGAGACAAAATGTAACTAATGAAGCAATGTTCAGCGATGGCAGCCATGAAATGAAAGTTTATGAGTATTGCAAAGGCTGAAGAATTACAGAGTGACTTCTCTGAAACATATCAACGACACTGAATGAGTTTCCAACATTGACCCAAAATCGAAGTGATGGATAGTATGATATACCATCAAGAAGATAACCCAACCTGACATCCACATAGATGAAGTGAATGAGTGTCATGTTCAAGAGTGACTTGCTACCATAAAGCAATTTATCCCTTTCCCATTTTCCCTAGTAATTGCTGACCAGTACCTCTTTATTTTTTGACAATCTTGAGGAGGATAACATATGCTTGATATATAATTCCACCCTTTGGGTGAATCCATCGCTATGTGATTTTTTAATGACTCTAGGGAAAGTGAAACTAGATCTTGTAATGATGGAAAAGTCCATCACTATTTGATTCTTTAATGAGTCTAATGATAGTGAAAACTCAGTCATTTTTTATGTTTAGAGAGTTTGAGAAAGGGACGAAAAGAAAACTCCATAATTTTTTTTCGTAAATTTGTCCCTGAGGCTCGAAAAAGTGTAAAATAATACCCAAGAGAAACTCCTAGCCATGTTCGACTAGGGCGTTCCTTGTTCATAAATAATATACCCCATTTTGGAAAAGAGTTAAAATCATACTTAGTAGATGGTGTTTCAGTTCCTTTTACGAGATTGAAAGGACAAGTGCTTGACAATATTTTCATGTTTTGGGAGTGTGAAAAAAGCTAAAAGAGGACTCCAGGGGGGTTTCTTTTTCGATGTTTAACAGAGCTCGAAAAACAGATAAAAGTGTGCTCTGTGGTCAAAGTTCATTTTAATATCATGCATGTCAAATTCACTGTACCAGCTGTAAATCTACTCAAAGAATCACCAAATGGATTAAACATATCTATTTAATAGTAAAAATATGTAAAAAACTATAGTTGATTCATTAAATATGCATGAAATAATCGAAAAAAAACCATTTAAATGAAAATTTACCATGTCTTTTTACCATTTCAGATTTACCATTCAGTTTTGAGTGCTCTAAGCTATTTTTTCCCTCAAAATTCAACATTTGATTGCGACAGGTTTTGTGGACCATTTCTTGTGTCGTCAGGACCAAGTAAGAGATTTTACCTTTCTCCTTCTATTGGTATCATTCTTTTGGAATTTCAGGTAAAATTTTTGGGGTTATGGGGCTCCTAGGGAAAATCTACAATGCCATAGGACCAATGCACGATTGAATGTCAAAAGGTGTGTTGCAGAGGAAATATAAAGAAGCCTAGATGCTCTGAAACACTCTGTTTGGGGAGTACCGGTGCATTGGGTGCGCTTGATTAATTTTCTTTGTTTTGTGCCCAAAATTTCTTTAGTTTTCTACATGAAATGGATCCTAACTAAGCTTATGGTTTGATTGGAGGCTTTGATCAGATCACAATGTAAATTACATGGTGAGAAAGAGAACATAAGGAACATGATATGGTTTCCTTAAATGATCCTGGTATTGTGAGAGCCCTCAGATATTGCAAGTTACTCAAGTAGTTTAAACTATCATGGATGAGGAAAAATTTGGAACTATTACAATTCTTGTTCCACTCATGGGATCCAACAGATAAGGCATTTCACATTGGGGACAAAGTGCTCCCAATATTGGTCGATGATATTTAATTTTTGATAGGTTTTTTGAGACGCGGTGCCTCCATTTACCTTGTGGGTTCTGTCCATGGAGGTGAGACAGTGAGGGATTACATTCGATAATTTTCTCAACAAGGTAAATAGCCTAGCAAGGATGGAAAGATAAACATCAAGGATGCATGCTATATGCCTTTGGAAACAATCCTGTTCCCCATCACAAAGCTAGCTGGAAATGTGACACTTCATGTTGCAAATAGATCATACATGCAGTATGCGCTTGAGCGCCTCGAGCCGACCATGTTCAACTGGGATGAAGAAGTACTCGCTCAAATGAAAGAACAAATAACCAAATTGAAAAGTGGTAGGATGAATAATTTTTTCTATGGATCGATCCTGATCGCTTTAATTTTGGAGAGAATTCCATTGATGCAACCACAACATGTAACACTAGGTGTAGTTGGTCCTAGGGATCCATAGATGCAGTGGTAGGTAGAGTTGATGGCTAGACATGTTGGCCAGTCATCGATCTCATTCTCTACTACATTCTTTACTTGGCTTCGATGACAACATATCATCATTGAGGATCATGCATACACAAGGGTGGATTTTCGTGGAGACCCATATTTTGTTAAGTCACAACATATTTGATGTTACCAGCAGGCACTCAATGGGGTGCTATACGTTAAAAAATTTTACCATGTTTTTTACATGTCTTTGTGGTTCTTATGTTTCTAAGACTAAACTAAAGATGTTTTATGGATACATATGTGGGTAGTGTTCTTCTCTTATCCATTTATCTTAAGGAAGAGATCAAGTGTCTTTCATTTGTTGTTCTAGGTGCGTCCACGACACTCAGGGAAACTTATCTATCCATAGGTTTCATTTCTCTAAAAAAAATTGGTGACTCTGTTGTGGAGCAGGGGTTCATTGGTGGCTCAATGGAGCATTTCAGCTAGAATTCAAGCAAATGAAAATTTCATGGATAAAAACCAGCAATGGGATGACTTGTTTAAGGTGAGTAACAACTAATTTAGGGTATGATAGACCTTGTTTTTCCTAATCTAAGTTTCGATAGTGATGCCCAAATTCACCTGTAACAGAGCCATTGAATAAGTAGTGACAAGGCCTTGACGACATATAAAGGTCTAGGGTCTGTGTCATGGTCATGGTACTAGTTATTTGAATTCTATAAGAATAATTTATTGTGGGTGTTCCCGTCCAAGTGGGAGAGGTTTTGCCCTAGGGCGAAAACGCGAAGTTGGGAAACACTTTTTGGCATGAGATAGAATTCGAGAGAGTTTTTTAATTTCTCGGCCGAGAAAAAAAGTCAACAATATTTCTCGGCCGAGAGTTTTCAAAACTCTCGGCCAAGAGTTGTGTGAAAATTTTCTCGGCCACAAACTCTCGGCCGAGAGTTAGAAAAACTCTCGGCCGAGAGTTTTTTACATTCAAAAACTCTCGGCCGAGAGTTTTTCTAACTCTCGGCCGAGAGTTTTACTGTGCAAACTCTCGGCCGCAAACTCTCGGCCGAGAGTTTTTAAAACTTTTGCCCGGGAGTTTTCCCGCGCATAAATTGGTTTAAAACTCTCGGCCGAGAGTTTTAAAAATTTCTCGGCCGAGAGTTTCTGGTCAACAAAAAACTCAGAAAACTCTGCAATTTTGAGAAACCTGCAACTTTGGAGGGACAGAACACCTACAAAAACAAAATGTTATATGTTGGACCAAGTACCATTAGATTCGTCTCTAAATCTAGTTTTTGATGATGTGAGATTTATGGAGTTTCATTAAAAAATTCAATTTTTTATTAATTTTTTACTAAACTATGTCACTATGGAATTTCATTGTTCGAAAAATTGCACTGAATGAAAATTCAATAACTTTCCAACGAGGACACCAAAAAATTTAAAAAAATCATAGTGCACTTCCTCTCCCTGTCTACTTCAAAAGGGTACTCTCATTTTTCTTATTGACGATCACATTGAAAAGAAAATCAAAGGATAATAAAATGTATTGAAACATCACTGTTTTTTTGTCTTCGTCCATTTCAAAAAATAATAAAAAATAATGATTTGATCCGAAAATTACCAAAAAATAGTCTGTGCACTAGTGCAATATATGCAGATTATGATGCTATGGTTTTTTTCCAAAAAATGAATAACCTTCCTAAAAAAAGTAAAGGATAATAAAGTGACTATTTATGTTTGCCTGAAAATTTCAAGTATATGCAGTTAGTAAACAACAAATTTACCCCTCTATATGTCAATATTTTTTTTAAAAAAAAATATCGGTATGGAGGTAAGACGATTCTCTACAATTCTTGTTTTTATGTCAAAGCATAATTTGCGATAAAAATATGAGTTTAGTGGAGTTGAAGTTGAAAAACATAGAAAATTACAATTTTCAACGTCAAAAAAGGGCAAAAAGTGTTTCCCAACTTCACATTTTCACCCCCTAGCTCTAAGAGAGTAAATTTGTGTCTCTTGTTTTTTGGTAATTGACTTGATGAAATACTAAATAAGCGAAAAATATAAAATATAAGTAAATGTAATAAACTCACAAGTAATTACCAAGGAGATAATTTGTATTAATCACCAGCCTTCAAAATTCTCAACATGGAATTAGAGCTAAGGTGTTTGAACTCAAGGGCTACTTGATAAGAAGACACTCCAAGAAGCAAAGATAAAAGTTTAGGTTGAAAAATCAAATCAATTTGCAAGGAAGACTCTCAAGCTATTAGAAGAAATATCTTCAATCTCATTCAAAGGATCAACTCATCAAGAAAATAATATTTCACATGAAATATTTATATTCAAAACATTGTTGGAAGAAACATCATCTTTTGAAGATATCCTCAATCATCAAGAATCCAAGAACACCTACATTGGAGATTTCATTATTAGAAGAAGTTTTTGACTTCATCTTCATCATCATCAAGGAAGCTCCAAGTCACTCTACTCAAGTATTTATGACCTTACTTAAATTTATAAAGATTAATTATTGTAAAGAGAGCAAAAAATTGGTTGGGTCTTAAAACTTTAATGCATGGAAGAAGTGAACATATTTGAATCTAACTGAAGAAGAATTTATGGACCACATTGAAGGATACACAATTAAACCATCAAAATAATATTCTCCATCTCATGCCAAGTACATGAAGGGAGAAATCAGAGCCGAAAGGTTTCTCATAGAATCCATTAAGGACTCACCCACTCCCTATGTATCAAAATTGAATTCTGTAAAAGAAATATATGAGAAATTGATGGAGTTATTATCTGTGAGTATTGTAGGAGAAGGAATCTCTTTAAGACAAGAAATATACAAAATGAAATTATCAAGAGAAGAAGGAATCACTTCATAGTTTATGAGGATTTTTGAAATAAGAGACCAATTGCAGGAATTGGGAGAAGTAATGGTTGATACTGAGATGACTATAGTGGTGTTGAATGGTCTACTAGAAGAATGGGGAAACTCCACTTCAAGCCTATACAAGAAGAAAGAAGCAACACCATTCCATTATTTTTGATCTCTATGTAAAATAGAGGAAGCAATATTGAAATCCAAAGCTGATATATGATCAAGTGAAGGGAATCAAGCCTTTGCAGCCATATCCAGGAAGAAAGGAAGATTCAAAAAATTTGGTCCTCAGAATAAAATAATAAATTGGACAAAGTAGGATGCTTTGGATGTAATGAAATTGGGAATTATAAAAGATATTTTCCTAAATCTGGAAACAAGAAGAGGAAAAATGAAGAAGCCCATGTAACAGATAAAGGGAAGAAAGACCGATGTCAAGAAATCTAATAAAGAAGAAGCGAGAGATATCTATTATTATTAAGATCATATTATTCTCTAAGTGATTTCCATTTTTTGTAAAATAGTATGATAGGAAACAATCTATATTAACATCATCATGATAGAAGCATGGTAGAAGCTCTTGGTGAAACAACTCCTAAAAAAGAAAAAGAAAAAACTAACTAATAACAATGCTAATGGAAGACAATCATCAAGATCAAGGGTAATCATGGAAACATATGCTGAAAATATCTAATGGAATTATCTATGGATTCACTGGTTAGAAAGAAATCAGAAAGGTTTCATCAAATAATTATACACTACAGAATTTTGGATTAGGATGTGATGACATATTGATGAATTAGGACAAGGGAATGAAGTTCTTTCATTCTAGTAAAATTTCTATTGGATGACCCAAAGGAAAAATATATGAGGTATATATATATATATATATATCTATTAACATTGTATTTTGTGAATTCATGTCATATGGTTGCAGATAATGGACTTCTATATTTAGAAGTATGAGATATGGAGTAGGATCTCTCACGGTGCACTCACAGATGAAATCAACATAATATGTCCTCATATGGAACATAAGGTGGTTGTATATGAACAAGGAACTGGAAATTGGTAGTTCCTGGGAATGAAGGTGTGCAGAAAGGAAGAGTTCATGGAGTGCAACCATGTCAACAGGTTGTAATCATCCAGAAGCCAAGAATATGTGACTAGAATATATCATAGGATGATATGTAGACTCTGATAGAAGTCTGTAAAGAAGAAAACCCTTGATAAGACATATCATTAGGAGATGTGTCAATCTGAATAGAGGATTCTGATGCATATAGGAATATGTCATGGTGAAATATCATCACTGAGGTAACTTTTGATTTAAAATTTCATAAGTATATGTTTATCTGGATGAGTTTATGTACGGTTGTAAATCATGTGGAAGTATATAAGGTCCTTGAGAGATAAAAATAATCATGGCATAAAGGTGGACTAGATAAGGAATTTAGATGAATCACTTTATAATAGATAACATGACTCATGGATGAAAGTGATGGATGATCTATTCCCTATGAAGCTAAAGCATGAAGAATCCTCAAAATCGAAATCTATGACATCGAGGGGAGGAATTCTTCATGATCATCTGGGTGTCTCACCATTGTTGCTGTAGGTCCCTGATTGAGAGGGAGCCTGGTGATACATTTCTTTCTTGGAAGAAAATTGGAGTATGTCCTTCCTGAGTTAAGAGAGAGTGACATATATGATTCTCTAATACATATTCTATGCACTAGACTAGGACTAACAACCGTAAGTCTCAGTGTAGGCCATGTTGAAAGAATTGATAGACACATCATTATGGTCTTCACTTGGGAAGATAGAATGGAGGATTGGGTAATCATCTAGAATTCCATACTATTTGAGAATGTGATAGGGCAGTCAAGATAAGAGTAGCCAAGGACCACTATTTTTTGAGGGCTAGCTACCCAAGAAAACAATAGTCCAAGGAGGTCATACTTTGGGAACACCTGGGTGGAGTATGTACCTTAGAGAGACAATGAGTATGGTTTTTATAATTCATGTGTCTCGCCAACATTGTAGCCCATTGTCTCATTGAGAGATGGGGCTGTTAGTCAAGGCCTTACACTAGGACACTGCTAGTTGATATGATACTATACAGATGTGATTACCAATCTGATTCATCTTATGAGATTCTTCAGTTTGAAAGTGACCATGTACCTATATGAATAGCTCCCTAGTTAAGAGGGAGTGTTGAAAAGTGTAACTAGGATCAGTCTTCATATTATCTATGTAATTATGTATTAATGTCAAATAAGACAAAGATAATAAAATATTTTCTTGGTATTCTTGCCTCATGAGTTTCATGAGAAATTTTTTATTTTAGATCAATAGATATCTTCTTATTGTCTATTAGGATTTCTCTTCTAGTTATAAATGTAATTAAGAGTCATGTATATGAAGATTCTAGTCAAAAGAATATGCCTTAAGACCTTCTCATGAAACTGTGAAGAAAATGGCTCCAGAAGGATGCTCAAAGCAGTCCTCAAATAGACTCATTAGCTCTAGAAGATAAGCCTCTCAAGATAGCTTGAAAATACGACTGGAAAGTAAACTCATGAACAATCACAACCATTCATGTTCAGGTCAGCTTATTACAGGGCCCAACAACTATAAATACCCTAGAAGATTGCGCAGAAAATACAGGAAGAAAAATCCACATATTCTGAGTTTTTCGGACTATAATTGCAGATTGTAATAGTTCAAATGCCTTTGTGGAATTTGAATAAGTCCGAGATATGAGAAAAGGATTGTGGAGAAGAATTATAGAGAAGTGCAGGGACAATATACAATAGAATAATAACTGTGACAATTGTGAAGCATTCTATGATTTTATGTTAGCTACAAGACTATGATAAAGTGCAGATTAAAGTGATATTATCGTGCTAAATAAGTCTGGGTTATGGTGGATTGAAGAGAAAGATAAATAAATATGTTAAGGGAATATATGACTATGTTAAGGGAATATTGTGCAAAAGTAAGGATTGAGTTAAGGTGAGGTCTAACATTGAAGAAAATAAGACAAGGATACACTCAACAAAGTTAAGTGAAGATACAAAGGAAGAAGAACACTAGTAGAGACAAAGTTCTCTAATGCTGATGCTGAATGGTGCTGATCGGTGCATAAAGGTGCAAGAAGGAATGATATGCTCAAGGAGCTATTGAAGAAGCAGTGGCAAGGTCTTCAAGGCATATAAAGGTCTGGGTCTGTGTCATGGTCATGGTACTAGTAACTTGAAGTTTATAAGAATAATTTCTTGTGGGTTTTCCTCTCCAAGAGGGAGAGGCTTTGCCCTGGCTTGAAGAGCCTAAATTTGTGTCTCTTGTGTTTTGGTAATTTACTTGATGAAAGACTAAATAAGCTAAAAATAGAAGACATAAGTAAAAGTAATAAGCTCACAAGTAATTATCAAGGAGAGAATTTGTATTAATCATCGGCCTTAAAAATTATCAACACTAAGTGTGTGGTCATGTTGAAGTCTTGCTTTGCACAGTGGTAGAGGAGAAGTGACTTCATCAGAGAGGAGAAGTGACAGTGAAACTTTAGCAAAGGAACAAGTTTCTCATCCAATGGTGGTTGGATAGTTTAGCAGAAACTGGGTGAGGCTCATTGGTCATGGTGGTGACTAGCAAATTAGACTCAGTATAGTCGATTGATAGTTGAGGAGTAACTAGACAAGGATCGTTGATTGTGGGTGCCTTTATCAGATGGAAGTCCATAGATCCATAGAGAACATAGTATTCTATATGATCAGTAGTATCAAGTATCCTAGTTCATGGGAGTTGGAATTATGTATATGAGGTCAAGTATCCATGTTGATGGGACTGAGAACACTACGTAAAATATCGATTTCTTGACATGAGAGAAATTCAAATCAAAGAAGTAGCAACAAGGGTGGTTTTTATCCCACAAAGGTTTCCACCAGAAATATTGTGTCTCATGTTTGATGATGTGATTGTGTGCATTGTTTATTGTTTATGTTGAGCACATGGTTATGATTTAGCTTCCTATTTGTTTATATGCATGGATAATCTAATGAGTTGTTGGTGCATGTATTTGTGATTCAATAATTGAAGTTGATATTAGGAAAAAATTGTTAAGAAGATCACACTATTGATTCACCACCCCCCCCCCCCCCCCCCACTCCAACCCCCACTCAGTAATGCTTAAAGGTTTCCAACAACTAATATCAGAGGGCGGCTCTCTGCTGCATCTTGATCTATGGAGAGTAGATATGGGTCTGTTGGCGAAATTTGAAGTATTTGTTTCAGGGAATGGGAAAGAGCAAGAGGAAAGAAAGAAAATGGCCTTCAAAATAAGGAATACTAGCCACAAGAATATCATCTTGCTAGTGCAAGTGGTTAAAAAAATAAGGTGCAAACATCATAAGTTCAAGAACCTAAAGTGTTGCAACAAAATGAATCCAAAGGTATAACTGTTAATGATTTTCGTTTGAGTTATAATTTTAAGGATTAAAATTTTGATGCATATGGGAATGTAGTTAAGAGTCATAGATTTGATATTTCTAGACTAACAACTGTATCCAAAGATCAAGCAAAGCTATTACATATATGTGACAATAAAGAGGATAAACTCAAGGAAGAAATTGTGAGCTTTTAAATTGAATGAAGTGGAAAATGTTGAGGAAGATATGAGAAAGAAATACATAGACAAGGAAGATGAGTGTGCAAGATTATAAGCTAAAGTGGTTTCCTTGATAAAGCAGCAGAATATGGAGATGAGTACCATAACCATGGATAATTTTCTTGATATCCAAATATCACCATTGGATAAATCTGGTCTTGGATTTCAAAAGGGTGAATCTAGTTTGCATGCAAGCAAAAGCATCAAAGAAGAACCGAAGAAACTTGTATCAAACAATGCTAGCAGTAAAAGTGAGATCCAAGGAAATAAGAAGCAGATCCATAAGCTAGTTAGAAATCAAAAGAACCAACAACAAAGGAAAAAAAAACAAAAAAACAAAAACCAATCAAGTAGCAAAATCAGCAATAGAGAAGAAAATTTCAAGGAGAACCAACATTCAGAATCCTAGAGATGATCGTGTAAGCTCCATTACATTTCAAAGGAAGAAACGTACTTTTATTCCTTTTATGCATGAGATTAAAAGCTAAAATTGTCACAATTTTGGGAATATTGCACAACAAATTGTTGGAGTATAACATACAATCCACATGAACAAATAATCCAACAATATCAACAACCAGGGAGAATCACCAACATGAATACTGGTGATTTTTATGGTTATTGTTTCTCATGTCACTTGTTTGGCCGTAAGGCATGTGATTTCATATCTACTCAATGGAGGAGAAGCACATTCCATGAAAGGCTTAGATCTAATATGAGAAATAGGAGAGTAGATCCTCTTGGCAATGTGGAGTGCTACATATGCCATAGATTTGATCATATTGAAAGAGATTGTTTGTTGCCCCTTTATTCAAGGAAAGACCATAAAAATAAGAAAAAATAAAGAGGATCTAGTACAAAACAAGTGAATCAAGAAAAGAACTAAGAGAATGAAGAGAATAATTAGTTGATCAAAGAAGAAAGAGTAGCCCAAGAGAGTGTGGAGAAAGAAAGAGATTCAATTCTTCAAGTAGTGAAGAGAATTCCCTCCTGCAGTTCATAGTTATTCCATGCATACTTACAGAGGATTGTAGATCATGAGAGGTGAATAACCTTAGGGGGAGCATATGATGGAGATTGTAACAACATATGATGATTTCTTTTCAAGATTGTACACATTCACGTCCACATTATCAACTTGTCTAATGGAGGTACACTAAGCTCAGGGGGAGCTATGCATGGTATTGAGATTCATGATTTATTTTCTTGTCTTTCATTCATTTTTTCTCATGCTATTATAACAATATTATATGTATTTCATGAGTAGAAATAAGGGCACATTTTTCTTCCATGCATATGCTTTTAGTTTCCACTAACAGCTAACTAAAAATATGTGCAACCATGCATAGATTATGACCATGACTCCATGATGTTTTGAGATGACTTGGGACATGGACCATCCATGTATTATGCCTTATACAACCATGTATTTTATATTGTTTCATCATTATGTATTGGTTTAGAGTCCACATGTATGGGATAATGATGATGTAATAGTCATGATGTATCATGTATTTGAGTCATTGTTCCATTGGAGATGATCATAGAAGCTATCTATCTGATTTATGTATTCATGTATATTTCTCATGGAATCATGTATTTGTATTTTACTATCTTTTGGGTCATATGGCCATGAGTCATGAGGTGATGTTATGGTCACATATGAGTTATGTATGAGGTTCTATGTCACTTCTACAACAATGTATTTTTCGTGTATATGTTACTTTATACATGGTCAAGTGGATTCCTAGTCCATATGGTGCTTCTATTTTTCAGAGAATCATTGTTTGCAGCGGATCATTTTAGCCCAATAGTTGGTATCTCTACAACTTGGAGATGGCATGTGTTTAGGGGGAGCACTATTTTCTCTCATTACTTCAGCCATACTTTGTTGGAATTATGGTCTACTTGGAGGTTTTCATACTATGCCTCATATTATTCTATGGAAGTGGGATTCTTTTCCTCATGTGATGAGATGTTATGGTGGTTGCTGCTATGTATTTATGGGGGAGATTGTGTGTGGTTGCCTCATGTGGATGTTGTTGCATTTTATGTGATGCTCATATGATGTTGATATGAGGAGGGGTGTTGGATGATGATCATGTGCATGTTGTTGCTATATTTTATGTTGGTTATGGTTTCACATGTTCCATATGTTGATTATGGTGCCGTTATGTTGGGATGTTGCTACTTGTTGTTAGAGGTGTTGGTTGGTATGTTGTTCTGTATAGTGATTGGATATATTTTCTACATACTACCAATGGTATGTTGAGAGATAGATGATGATTGGTTATATATGCTACTTATTTCTTATATGGAGGAATGTATGAGCTTTGATATGAATTATATTTAAGTAGAGATGTATTTCTCCAGTACTTGTGCTTTAGTTCTTGCTACCTATTCATATGGAGTTGACCCCTTTCCATTGATGTCAAAGGGAGAGAGAATTTGGAGAGATTTTGGATGGATAGAGTGCAAATTTAGTTTTGGAGAATGTATGGATATTAGCATCACGTGTTTTTGAGGTTGAAATTGAATGCCAAAGGGGGATTTTGTTGGATTTTTTTTCTTGGCATTGTTGTCAAAAATGTCTTGGTCATGGTAATACTTGTCATGTGCATGGATGTTGAATTGGTCATCCTATTAGATGGAATTGATGTATTGAAAGTGAGATGGTTGTGTTGGCATTGATTTAAAATCTTGAGGTCATGCACTTATGCCAATCAGATGATGATCCATATTGATGGACCATGGTGTGTGTCAGTGTTTGTTAGAATTGATGATTGATCCTATTGATGATGACACATTTCATGGCACATTAGTAGCTTTATGGTATCATTTTTGTCATGGAGGAGTCGGAATGGGTTGGAATATACATTTATGGGCATGTCATGGTGATTATTGACGTTGTTACATTTAGATGGTGTTGCTACAATTGATCATATAGATCTACCTGTGTTAGAGATGGTTGATGGCACACTAGCTGAGCTTCCAACTAGGTCCTCATTAGGTATTCATGTCTATGCCTATGAGGAGGAATTGTAGTAGCGATTTGATAATTACGTTTCATAGGTCCTTCAAATGTGTTTTATCTCGCTCATAGATCTGATGGAGAATGGAGGACTTGTTGGCACACTTTCCAACTTTTTTTGTTGGCCCTTCTAGGCCCAACTTCTAAGAGAAACTTGGGAAGCATGTTTCATCTACTTGAAAAAGTGTCAAAGGCCATGTCAAAGTTCTGGAGGATAGTATAGATGTTGGAAAAGAGGATGGAACAAATGGCAGAGGACCTAAGCTGAAGGACTGAGGGTTTCCCTCTATTTTAGCCTTAGTGACATGCATACAAGCCCATGGGAGTGAATGAAATACTGTAGTCACATGGAGACAAACTCAAGGGAGTAGTTATAACCCTAGTTGATTGTAGTCATTGTTAATGGAGTGACTGAGGGTTTTCACGAGATTTCCTCTACATTTATCACATTGTTTGGAAGGAAATTATCTTGGAAAGTCCAAGAGGCTTCCAAAATTAGTGAAAACGATCGCAAATGGTTTTAAAAGGTCCTATCATGATGTGAATGAATTTAGTGCACTATTAGTGACCTTAGTGGATTGATTTGGTCCAATTTTTTCACGTTTGATCATAGCCCCAAGCTCATTTTCACCCTATATGTTTTATATTATAGCATTGTGATCTTTGTGGTTGTTGATTGAGTTAGAAGTTGAGTGTATGTATGGAGAGAAGGTTGAATAGTAGGATTATGCTTCAAACCTTTAGTAGAGCATATATTATTTAGTCCATGAGTGTTTATGACTGAATAATGTGTATATATGAAGCATACTATAGAATAGATAGAGATCGATTGGAGAGTTTATGTATGTTGTTGGGTGGTGTTTTTTATAATGATTCTCACACTTTTTTTGTAGGAGATGTTATTACATTTGGTGCATATCCTTAGTGTTGTATGTTTCTAATTGTAGTATGCAACATCATATTGTTATGAGGATTTGATTGTATTCAGATTTGATGTGGCCACACTATTTTCTATTTCAGAGAGCACAATTTTCGTGGTGTTCATATTTTTATTCATGATGAGAAATTGTTGCTGAGAGAATGTATACAAAGATGATTTATTGTTGAGAATAGTGTCTTCGGATATAGTTTGAAAATACATGAAAGGAGGTCCACATAGTGGTAGAGGAGTAGTGACTTCATGAGAGAGGAGACGGGATAGCGAAGCTTCAATAAAGGAACAAGTTTCTCATCTAATGGTGGTTGGATAGTTCAACAGAAACTTGACGAGGCTCATTGGTCATGGTGGTGATTATAATATTGGAGTCTATAGAGTCGATTGATAGTTCAAGAGTAATTGGGAAAGCATCATTGATCATGGTGGAATTCAAAAAATGGTAGTTTGTAGAGCTGATTAGTAGTATCGAGTTTCCTAGCCATGGGAGTTTGAATTATTTATATGAGGTTGAGTATCCATGCTGATGGGAGTAAAAACTATGTAAAAGTTCAATTTCTGGACATAATAGAAATTAAGAACAGAGCAACAATAACAAGGGTGGTTTTTCTCCCAGAAGGGTTTCAACCAAAAATCTTGCATCTCATGTGTGACGATGTGGCTGTGTGCATTATTTGTTGCTTATTTTCCTCACATGATTTATGATTTAGCTGCTTATATGTTTATGTGCATGGATAATCTAATGAGTTGGTGGTGCATGTATGAGTGATTTGGTAGGTGAAGTTAATAAAAGGATTTTTTTTTAAGAAGATCACACTATTGATTTACCCCCACCTCTTAGTAGTGATGAAAGGTTTCCAACAAATTCTTATCCATTTAGTTTAAATTCTTCTTCCTTACTAGAAGAAACTTTTTATGGCTTCAACCATTTTTAATTATAAATTATACACATTGCTTAAATACATTTTCAAGAACTATTTATTTCCAAATGGATTATTTTGATAAATTTATTCTCAGGTCATTTGTACCATACTGTAAATATTTCACTATTTTATTTATGAGTATATATATACAAATATATTTTTCATGTTTCTCTCTCTCCCCCTCCCCCTCCCCCTCCACCCCCCCCCTCTCTCTCTCGTATATATATATATATATATATATATATATATATATATATATATATATATATATATATATATATCTATATATATATATATATATATATATATATATATATATATATATATATATATATATATATATATATATATATATATATATATATTCCTTTTGCTTTGAAAAGGACTAATTATATAATGTGCAATGTAATGTGTTCTTTGTTTGTAATAAGAACAATTTGATTTTCATATCAAATGTTAACATAAAGATGTATTCTAACATTTGACCCTATGCGTATCACGAAACAAATGTGTATACCTTTGGTCATTTTTATATATTATTTCCTAGATAAGAAAAATGGATCTTCCTTTTACCAGTACAGGTCTACACACTAATATGTTCTTAAATTTATACTCTACATATTTCATTTGGTTCATATATATATATATATATATATATATATATTGTTTATCTTATTATTTTGATTTTACCCTTACCATTTAAATTCATTTTTAATACTGATTATAGCCAAATATGTTGTTAGGTCTCTATATTACTAGTGTAGTCCCTTATTACTGTTAGTGTAGCCCCGTTATTGTTATTGTTGTACCCTTATAATCCCCATATTGTTATTATTGTGCCCCATAAAACACACTATTTTTATTGTTGTGCCCTTACATTATTATTGTTAGCTCGGTGAGGATTATATTGTGACCCCATGGACTCCTATATATAGGAAGGAGGTTTTGTCATTTGTACCATCCAAGAATTTTTTATTTATGTAATGTAAAGGATTTTTCCCCCTCGAAGAGGCTGATTTATAAGTCATTGATCTATCTTTTCTTCTATTTCTTGAGCTAGTTTTATAACATTTGGTATCAGAGCTTTGGATTCTAGGGTTTTGCTGCTTCAAATAGGTCATCATGGAATTTTCGCTATAACTTTTTTTCTACCAAGGTTCCGAAGCTAAAAAAAAATCCCGTTTGTGAAGAAATCCCGAGGACCTTCGTGTAAAAATTTCATATCTTGTTTTTCTATTTTTGGAGATATGATCTATTGAGGTTAGAGTTTTTACAGGCTCTTGAATTTGATCAGAAAGAGGTGACCTTGGGAAAATCCTCATAAATCTCTCTTTGAGCGTCGGATTGAAATTATATAAAAAGTAGCCAAAAGTAAACAAGCCGTAGGTTCCTGTATATCAATTTGAGAGTCGAAGAAGGAAACAATTACATGTGGCACGCCATGCAAGTTTTTTCTACTAAACCAATACATAATTAGGTAATTGTGGGAGATTAGGCATAACTTTGGCTTGAAGAATCCAAATCCAGTCAGACCTATGGAATTGGAAAGAATATTCAGTGGGCTACTAAATTATTGAAGATAAAATCTTGGGGATTCAAAATTATAGAGATAAATCAGTTTCAATATTGGGCTCCTCAAAAGAAAGAAAAAGGTGTGTATTTTTTTTCAAATTGCATAAGTCTTGTTTGAAAAATCTATTTGGAGTGATTCCAAGGGAATATTGAAGCATAGATATCAGTATTGGGTTCTAAAATCCCCCCTGAAAATAATTCAACACTCATTAAGCCCTCAGAAGGCTTTACTATGACTCATGAAGAGGAAGAAATGCAACATAATATATCAAAATTACAAGAGAAAGTGCAACAACTTTCACTATCGCAAAGAGCAACAAAAAATGATATGAAAGTTTTCGAAAAATGCGTGGAAGCTAAGATGGATGGTTTAAAGAAAGGCGTGGAAGCTAAGATGGATGGTTTAAATAATGGCATGGAAGCTAAGATGGATGAAATGGAAGAAAAAGTGAAAGACAACATGGAAGACATGAAAAATGATCTAAAAGCAGACATGGCAGGTTTGAAGGAAGGTTTGACAAATTTGATACAAGAAATTATTCCTAATGGCGAAAAGGTAGTATAGGAAAATCATGTTGAGAAAAAAATAAATGTTAATCATGATTTCATAAAATCTAACGTTGGATTGCAGACCCACCATATTCCAAATATCGATATGAGGAAGTTTGATGGCAAGGATCCCGCAACATAGATACTACAGATGGAGAAATATTTTGATCTTCATAATGTGAAAAAAATACAAAAGTTACGCATTGCAATTTTATATTTAGAACAAAATACATTTGTTTGGTATCGATGGCTTCGTTCCTATAAAAAAATTGTCACTTGGTCAATTTTTATGGAGGAGATGATAGCACATTACGAGGATAGAAATATCAACACCTTCGTTAGCTAATTGATAAATATCAAACAACATGGT
The DNA here is from genome assembly GCA_034641835.2 of Pinus albicaulis. Taxonomy (NCBI): domain Eukaryota; kingdom Viridiplantae; phylum Streptophyta; class Pinopsida; order Pinales; family Pinaceae; genus Pinus; species Pinus albicaulis. The sequence continues at coordinate 94,239 of JAXQQM020073944.1, read as the reverse complement.
TCAATGGTGGAGCAAATTGAGGACTTTGAAAAATTGAATATAAGGGTAGCTAATATTCCATACGAACACAGGATTGATGTCTCCATAGGGAATTTAAAGGATAAAATCCAATAATAGTTTTTCCTTTCAGAACCTAATTCAGTGGAGAAGGCATTCAATTTGGAAAGAAAAATTGAATGTAAAATTATGGCAACAAGGAACCCTACCACTCACATCAATACATATGGAAGTGTTGCTACTCATAGACTTCCACAACCTACAAGGTTGACACCACAACAATAGGAAGAAAAAATAGCAAATACACTAAAGGCCATAAGTGTGTCGAGAAGAAATTATTTTAAATATATTGTGAAGAGGAGGAAGAAAATGAACTAGAAACTTCAAAAGAAGAGGATATACAATAGGAACCAACCCTAAAGAAAGAAGAAATGAGTCTGACCATATCCTATAATGCATTGGCAGGAATTACCACTCCTTAGACTCTCAATATAGGACATATCAAAAAGAAAAATGTAATAGTGTTGATTGATTCAAGTAGTACCAATAATTTTATTTATTGTAAGGTAGCCAAGGAATTAAATTTCTTCCTATACCCAAAACTAGAGTGTCAAGTGATGGCTGAAAATGGAGTAACTATAAATTTCTCTGGAAAATTCCATATTTTCAAGCTAACCATGGGAAAATATGTATTGAATAGTCCAATTATTTCCATTCCAATGGGAGGTGTTGATGTTGTATTAGTAGTACAATGGTTACAATATTTGGGGATGATAGCTTTTAATCTTCAAGAAGTTTTCTTGATTTTTTTTTATGGAAGGAAAGGAAGTTGAATTACGGTGTATCACAAGGAAGTTGGGAAATACAATAATCTCTAATGTCATGGAAAAGCTTTTGGATAAATAACAACGAGGTGTAATTGCACAATTATGCTCACTAGAAGTTCCAACATCAAAATCATCTATTTCTCAAGCTCTCCAAAAAGTCTTGGAAAATCATTCCAAGGTGTTTAAAACTCCCAAAGGACTCCCAGCTATTCATGATCATGATAATGCTATTTATTTGATTCCAAGAACTGTTCCTCCAAACATTGGGCCTCACAAATATCCTTATGTCCAAAATAGTGGAATTGAACGTATGATTGTAGAAATGTTAGAGGTTGGTATGATTCAACCTAGTCAAAGTTCTTTCTTTTCTCTAATAGTATTGGTGCACAAGAAGGATGGATCATGGCACATGTGTCCATATTATAGGGAGCTCAATAAGCTCAGTATTAAAGATAAATTTTCCATTCCTGTGATTGATGAATTATTGGATGAATTACATGGAGAAATTTATTTTTCCAAGTTAGATCTCATTCAGGATATCATCAAATTAGAATGAAGACTGAAGATACTATGAAAACAACATTTCAAACTCATGAGGGTCATTATGAATTTTTGGTCATGCCTTTTGGCCTTACTAATAAACCTTCTACATTTCAAGGGTTGATGAATTGAATTTTCAAACCCTTCGTCAGAAAATTTGTGTTAGCGTTTTTTAATGATATATTAGTCTACAACAGGTCTTGGAAGGATCATGTTCAAAACGTTGACATGGTGCTCAAACTATTCGAGGAGAAACAACTATATGCAAAAGCCTACAATTTTTTCTTTGGAGTACAAGAGGTGGAATATCTGGATCTTATTATATCTTAAGAGGGTGTTAAGGTAGGCCCTAATAGAATTAAAGCCATTAAGGAATGTTAAGTCCCCACAACCATAAAGCACTTTCCAGGATTTCTCGGGTTAATAGTGTATTATCACAAGCTTGTTAAGAATTATGGGAGAATAACAACACCTCTAATAACATTATTGAAGAAAGATGCATTTTCATGGACTCCTGAAGCAACTAAGGCCTTTGAACATCTTAAAGAGGCAATGTGCCTAGCACTGGTCTTAGCTATGCCAAAATTAAAAAAAAAAAACTTTATTGTGGAATGTGATGCATTGGGAAATGTAATTGGTGTTGTTTTAATGCAAGAAGGAATACCCATTTATTTTGAAAGTCATCCAATCAAAGGAAACTATTTACAGAAAGCTATTGATGATAAGGAAATTTTTCCAATACTACATGCACTAAAGAAATGGGTCACAAAGATCTTGGGTTATGACTTTGAAATCATCTACAAAAAAGGGAAGCTAAATGTTGTTGCAGATGCATTCTCAATAAAGGATGAAGAGGTGGAAGCATTGCTTTGTGCCATTTCTATTATCCAACCAGATTGGATAACTGAAGCAAGGGATGAATGGAAGATTGACGAAGAAGTGTGGACACTCATTCAAAAGTTGCACCAAGATCCTAGTACATCTGATACATTTAGTTGGAAAAATGATTCCTTATGGTACAAATATCACTTAAATATTTGTAATAATTCCCAACTAAAACAAAATGTTATTTTGCAATTGCACACCTATCCCTTAGAAGGACACTCAATATTTTTTAAAACTTACTACAGGGTGATGAAATAATTTTTTTTCGATGGCCTTAAATCTGATATTCAAAATGTTGTGGTAGAATGTTTGGTTTGCTAGAAAAATAAAGTTAAGGAAATTAAGACTTTGGGTCTGTTACACCCTTTATCCATCCCAAGTCAACATTCAGAGTAGGTTTCAATGGATTTTATCATAGGTTTACCTAAGTCTGAAGGAAAGAGAGTCACCATGGTGGTATTTGATAGACTTACCAAGTATGCACAGTTTTATGCATTATCTCACCCATATAAAGGAAGTACAGTTGCTATTGCATTTATAGAAACAATTCAAAAGCTACATGGAAACCCAAATATTATTGTAAGTAACAAAGATACCATTTTCACTGGAAATTTTTGGATGGAATTATTTTCTTGTTTGGGTACTCCACTAGCTCATAGCTCATCTTATCATCCTCAATCTGATGGGAAAATAGAGATAGTGAACAAATGTTTGGAAGGATATCTTCATTTTTTTGTATCTGATAAACAAACAAAATGGGTCAAGTGGTTAACTCTGACTGAATGGTGGTATGACAATTCCTTCCATACTGCAACAAAAATGACCCCATTTATTACATTTTATGGATATCATACACCGACCATCACATCATCTTTAAGAGAAAATTATAAGCTTCAAGCAGTGGAAGATCACATCGATCATCAACAACAAGTTCTCCAAGTCTTAAAGGATAACCTAAATTTGGCACAAAATCGAATGAAACAATAGACAGATCAACATCGCAATGAGAGAATTTCGATGTAGGAGAATGGGTATTTTTACGACTACAACCATACCAAAAAATGTGCCTTAAGAAAGCTAAGAAGAATAATAAATTATCACCAAAGTACTATTGTCCTTACAAGGTGTTGCAAAATATTGGTACTATGGCATACAAATTGGATCTTCCTGCTTCTTCTCGAGTGCACCCAGTTTTCCATGTTTCATGCTTAAAGAAGGTTATAGGTGACAAACTTCCAGTTCAAACAATATTGCGAGAACTTGATGATGAAGGAAAATTCATATTTGAACCTGAAGTAGTCATGGAAAAAAGAACTCAAAAACTATGAAATCGATAAGTTTCAGATTATCTCAGCAAGTGGAAGAACTTACCCACTGAAGATTCCACATGGGAGGATGAAAGTTTTATACAAAAACGTCCAAAGCTACTCAAGTGTTTAGGCAAACACTTTTTTGAATGAGAGGGGCATGTTAGGTCCCTATATTAATAGTGTATTCCCTTATTTTAGTGTAGCCCCCTTATTTTTATTGGTGTACCCCTGTATCCCCCATATTGTTACTATTGTGCCCCATAAAACCCACTATTATTATTGTTGTGCCCTTACATTATAATTGTTAGGTCGGCTAGGATTATATTGTGACCCCATGGAATCCTATATATAGAAAGGAGTTTATTTCATTTGTATCATCCAAGAATTTTTCATTTATGTAATGTTAGGGAGGTTCCCCCCTAGAAGAGGTTGATATCTAAGTTGTTGATCCATCTTTTCTTCTATTTTGTGAGTTGGTTTCATAACATATGTAATGCATTACATATATCACAATATGTATGGAAATGCATTATTTTTGTTTCAAAAACCAATTGTATGTATACTCGTGAATTACAAACCTATTTTAAATCATCATAGAAAACCTTCTACAGAATAAATATTGTAAAATAAACAAGTCCAAATTTACCAGTAGGATTTCATAATTTTTGTCTTTTCTTTTAGAGTTCTACGCTAGTTTCTCATAATAGAATTTAAACACAAAATTTATTCACTCTATTTGTTTTTACACATTTTCCAAACAATATATACAAATAATACTTCAAAAATATAAAATAAACAGGTCATTATTACATCAAATACCTATCTCTAAATAGAATTTGGAGGCAAGAATACCAACTTGAAACATTACTTTGGAAAATTAGTAATAATGTACTTGTCTCTTCCCAACCTTAACACTACAATATAGCCAATGTCCCACCAAGCATAACAAGTCTGCAAATTTCTTTTTTTGTTCCTGTTTTTATGGCTTCTCTTCAGTCTCTTTTGGTCTTAGAATGAGACAAAAGACAATAAACAAAATATTTTTATCCAGTTCGCATATACCACTATTTTGGTGGTTAATAATTACCTTCACCTCACCAATAGGTAGCAGGTAGTTATCATCTCATTGATGAGATTTTGTTTCCAACTCTTGAAGAATTATTGATAGGTAATAAATATTCCAGAATAATTTTCACCCTCATCTCTTTCAACCATGTATACTGGAAAACTAATTTTCCAAATTTTCTTTATTTACAAAAATAAAACATCATAATTACAATTTTACAATGAGTTATTATTAGTAACAAATAAATGATAATTAAAATTTCTAATTTTTTTTTTAGACTAACATACTTAATTCAAAAGCACACATATGGACATAAAATATCAAGCCAAGGGATATCAGAGTTTGCTACAATGCTATTTACAACTAGAGAGGGGTACACACCAGATTTTTTATTCTCGACATACAGATATGACTTTACTCTTTGTTAGCACCTGGATTGATGATCCAAATTTACTCTTATACATCTATTATTTAAACTATTTTTCTGGAGGTTTAACAATTATTATGATTACTATAGGCTAGATTAGAACTGCAACATAAATACCCTCACACTAACTATTTGATCCAGTTATCTGTTGCTATTTATCACTTCAACTTTCGTTGAACCAGATTATTTCAAATTCAGATATCCATTCTAAATTGTCATTGCTTGGAACTTTATCCCACAACCTATTCAATTCAAAATCTGTTATCTCTGAAATAGAGTCAATATATTTTCTCATCCTTCTTCCTCCGGTAATAACTAGACAAACATACTAGAATTTCGAGCAATGATCTTATTGATTGTAAATTACACCATGTGAATTCTAAATCAAACGTTCACAAATAAATTGGTCACCAAACCTTAATGTATTAAAAAAATGATTAGCTCATGAAATTTTACACTAAATACTCGATACTCATTAGTCTAACAGTTATACAATAATCTATTTTACCATTGACATTTCTTCTACCTCTATTTCATTCCTGGCTTCAAATTTTTCATACCCATTCTTGGCCACTCTCCCTCTCCAATATTATTATCACATAGGATTACATTATAAAGCATATAAGTAAAATCAGTATCAATTCATGTCCAAACCCATCTACACAAACATCTCTAAATCTATATAACAATCATTAAAATTTTCCGAAAGGAGATTCCATCACATTTTTTTCAAACAACATTTGAGGAAATTTCAGCCTAAAAGTTCCCATGAAATTTTCATCTAATTTCCATGTCATAACATGTAAACCAATAAATATGCTTTAAATTATAAAAAGAGGTACATGTAAATATTTTGGAGGGAAAAGAAGAAAAACTACTTTTTGTAATTGTATTTTTGGCTGATCGCCTTATATGTTTAATCAAATTTGAATTTTAGGCACTCATTAGATGCAGAATTAAATTCCACATCAAACGAGTACCCATTATGCATACTTTTGAGAAGACCCACCTTGATAAAAATTGGGGATACATTAAAAAATGTGTTTTAACACATTTTTTAATGTCTCTGCAATTTTTATCTGTGTGGGTCCCCTCAAAAGTATTCATAATGGATACTCATTTGATACAAAAGTGTGCATAATGGGTACTTGTTGGATGTAGAATTTAATTACACATCTAATGATTGTATAAACTTGAAATTTGAGTAAACCAATAAGGAGATAAGTCGAAAATACAATTAAAATTTAGTGTTTTGTTTTCCATCAAAAATTCATAGCTCTTATTTGATTATTTTAACTATTATTTTATTATTTTTCCTTAGGAGGCCACTTTTAGGCTGAAATTTCCTCTAATGTATCTTAAAACCCTCTATTCTAAATGGTTCAGGAATCATTATCTATATTTAATCAGAACTTAGGAAGAAACTCAATATTTACAAAAGAGAATAATCTGCCCTTGGGAAATGTTAAGACCCTTCTAGGTTAAAATCAATAAGTTTGATTTGGGAGAATATGATCCTACATCAGACTCCCAATGTTAAGAAAAATTTCATGACCTCCTGGTCATGTGTCTTTAATTTATTGAATTAATCCTAGATCCTAGAATTTTTGTTTCTTTTCTTCACAAGCTTGACTGTGATGATTTTTTTCTACTTCCTTCGATTTTCCACGATCCTACAACTTGCTTTGTTGACGCTAAATTTTATTTCCTATATAGGTGTTTGCAGTTACCTAGAGTTTTTTTTTCATGTTCTACTTCATATCCTAATAATCCCACTTGTAAATTTCCATGGAATGATTCCATAACTTAACATTTTTTTGGTACATGCCATTATTCTTATTTTCCATTTCAAAATTTTACATAAATTTTGCATGGCTATCATCATCTCTTTATCAATTCTAAATCCATACTCTGTAATCTAGGTTTTAACAATATCATCTTGTTTGTTGTCCTTACCTCCTTCAAGATATTTATCTTCAAGATCTTACCTATATGTATTAGGTTTTTTGACTATGTTGTCATTGTAAGAAAAATGATTTAGTGGGATAGACTTCTAAAATATCGTTCCTTTTCATACTCTTATTCTTATTATAGTTCTCTCTCTAAGTTTTTGATCTCCTTCCCACGTATGGAAATTACTTCCAACTCACTAATTGTAGTTGGTGCAATTTATTTCTTCTATAATATTTCATGAGTATATAGTATACTTGGTTTATTTTTCCATGTCCATTTCAAAAAGGATTGACTTTCTCCTTCAAAATCCTTGTCTTTTTCTTTATTTTCACATAAAAATATATATATTATGATATATATCTTATTTTTGATACCTAATATTCATTCATCAGCATCTCAGTAAATAAATTATCCATGGGAATTTTGTTCAGTTGTTTCTCGAATATTTTTTCATGGATATTTAACACAATTGATTTCCTCTTTTATTTAACAATTTTTAGGAAATCTTCTTTACTTGATTGATATCTTTCCAAAATTTTATTATTTCTACTATGACTATATTGATCATAAACATAAACTTTACATTGTTCTGGATATATTTCTAGTTGTTATGATTCTAAAGAATTTCGTGTTTCCTTATCCTTCACTTCAATATTCATCCCTTGTATATTTTTATCCATCTATTTTGTAGATGAATTCTTTATCAATGTTTTTTTTCTGTAGGTCACCTTCAAAAATTTGATTTATGTATTCTTCATATAAATTCTTCTTGTTGTGTTCAATTTCGTTAACTATCTCAATAGGTCAAATATTCTTGAATTCTTTGTTCCTATAATTGTTGTGTTTCCTCTTTGAATTATACCATCCTTCTGCAAATGTTATTGAAAACACATTCTCTTTACTTCCATTTCATTTATTGTGTTCTCTGTTTCTTCAATCTTTGTCATTTTCTTTACCAGAGACTTTTATATCAACAAAAAATCTTCAATTATGAGAAGGTCTTATTGAATTCCTTATGTACACATGTTTTTATCTCCTTCTTCTATTCGTTTATATGGAAATCCTTCATCTTTCTCTTTCAATGATGTAACTTTTTAATATTCTTTGTGATCCTTAGGCTTTGCTAGTTATTATTCTGAAAATCTCAATTACTCTTCAATACCTATTGGCACCGATGTTGAGTGTTTTCTTCCTTCATGATCTTCATTACCTGAAATCACATAGATTTATAATTTTAGAAATTTCAGATTCCTCGGTACCTGTTGATTCCTCTAACATTTCCTTTCTATGCTAAATTAGAAGCTTCAAACACTCCATAAGGCTTCAATCTTGAATCTCATCTTCTTCATCCTTTTCGAGGATTCTCCCCTACTCTAGTTTAAAAATTTGAAATATTTCCTCTTTTCTCATGGATCTCTGCCCACATATAGTTCCTCTCAACTCTTTCTCTATTTTGATATAGACACTAGTAGAAAAACATAAATTAGTGAGTAAAAAAATATTAAAAATTGCACATAAATGGCTATGTTTGGCCATTACTGGCTAATTTACAATATCTTATCTTCACGACCAAGTTAGTCGTATTTAATTTAGTCATTAATTGGATGTATCAATTTTATCATCTATTAGTATATTTAATCATGAATTTGGTCATTAATTAGTCATTAATGGCCACATTTAATTAACAAACACAAAAAAAAATATACTACTACATGATTACCTCAGGAACTCCATTAATGACCAAAGAAATATGACAAGAATTTTGTTCATGAGATAAAATACTATAAACTAGTCACTAATAGTCATTTATATGCAAAATTTAGTCTTCGTTCGTAGTCACAAATTTGTCACTTCCAATAGTCATTTATCTGCTTTTTGTAGTTTCATATTCATTTTATAAATGACTAATTTATTAGTGTGTATTCATTTCATTAACAATTATTATAAATGAGTAATTTAGTAATTGTATATTAATTTTATTTGTGTTCATTATTAATCAATATAAACTACTAGTTTAGTAGTTTTATATTCATTTTATTTGTGTTCATTATTAATCAACATAAATGAATTAGAATGATTTAGGGACTATATTAAAATAATATCACACAATATGCATGCTCATCTAATATGGGAACACATTTGAATCATGAAAAATCTCATAAGTTGATTACAACACTAAAAAATAACAAGTATAATCATAAATAATTTCAACCAAAAATTTTAGTATGTGAAATGTAAAATATTACAATATGAGTTTCCAAAAAAATATTGTTTGGGCTACAATTTACACATGAAATATTGTTTAATCACTACAAAACATTCCCACTCTATTGCATATGCCTTGCACATATGTCTCTCCACCCTTCAAATCATTCAATGGTTCACCTTTGAAAACTGTGTAACCAATATCATCCAATATTCGAGAGTGTTGAGGACTAGAATCTCCATTCTTTGGATACTCTAAGGCTAGAATATGAATCTGAGCCCTTTGATATACAACCAATAGATATTCATCTAAATAGTAATAATGTCATCTCATCTTATTTTTAAATTAAAATATCTATCGAAACTCCAATCACTATTTTCAATATAATGAGACTACATAGCTCCATTTAAAACACATGGAAAAGTTCACAAGAGCATTGAATACGAAAAAGAACACATACCCATGTATGTCATATTCCAAAAAACCTTTTGGCATATATATATCAACACAAATAAAAACAAGAAGATAAAATCAACCATTTGAGAATAAAATACCTCATTAACAATTAATATGATGAAACATATACAAGCCATTAAAAAAAAAAGGTTTCTTAAAGCAACTGCCACCAAAAAAACATTCCTATCATCTAAGGAACTAAGTTTTGAATTAAAAAATGTGTCACATGGCGACATCATGTGAAAACAAAATAGCCACGAGGAAAGTGCCATCTATTATAGAAAGCATAAAATAGAAGGACTAACTGGTCTGCACATACATAGAAAAGTTTTAGGCCATTGTCAGGGTTATAACAAAACCTAGTAGTGTGTATCTTCATCTTTGAGAATTTGTTAAAAAAAAAAAAAAAACTATATCTTGTAGGAAGCTACCATAAACACACAGATTAACTAACTACAATATAATCAATCCATCATATTTCAATAACATTAGGCACAATGGCTAAAAGCATTCACAATACATGTTCCTATTGGGTGGGTTGTTGTTGATAGTATGAATTATTATGATGATATGGTTCTTGTGAGTAGTTTAAAGTTTATATACCACACAACTTTTGATTCAAAAAACTATCTTTCTAAAATAATAAAAGGGGGCTTAATCTAGACCTATTGTGGATGATGTTCAGATTGTACATAATTTTGTGCTAATTATGCATAATATTGTCCATATGGATACCAAGAATCTTTTCCAACTACATATTTTATTAAAATAATTAGACATTATTCCATATGCCTTCATATGATCTTTAATTCATAAATTATTCTAGGTATAGCCATAAATTAGGCACTTCATAGTACTTTGGATCTTAGCCTTTAGGAATTTCTTAGAGCATTGAAAATACAACAATTTATATGTTATAGGTAAAATATTTGAATATATAGGCGTACAAAATCATTCCAGGGTGAAAAGAAAGACCACGGGGGCATCACTGGGGGATCAATACCATACCAAGTGTGTTGATATTGGGGGATATATATTGAGGAATAAATGCCATAATATATTGAGCATATAATAGTGGGAAAAGGATTTTTATATTGGCAGGTATAAAAATGGAGCTCAAAGTTAATGAAAAAATATAAAGGGGTATCAAAATTGTTAATGGAAATATGGATACCTACAATGTCTAGTGAAGGTAGCGATTTTTTTTAAGTTGGGAAGGTGAATTGGGTTCATATTGGTAGGGGGTTAAATAATGTGATTTTTAGAGGTATTTTCCAATATACAATCAAATTCAAGGTATTTTTTACTATGCCACGAACACACATGATATGTCATAAGTCGAACGTGTTAAGTCCTGATGAGAAAGACCAGGCGTTTGATAAAAAAATTATAATACAACAACAATGTGATTATTTAAGATATAACAATTTAGTCAAGTAATAAACAACATTTCCGAAGTGATTATCATATCATAGAGTAGGTCACTTTAAACTAATTACTCAAGCTAAATATACATTTATCAACAAAAATCGTTGTTTTATTCAGCTTAGACATGTTTAAAATATTCCAAGCATATTTCCATTGGAGGAAGAAACAATGTCAACCCCTTCTTGAAATGGCTGAAACTGAATAGCCTTTAAAAATAACATCATACCATGCCATTTAGAATTGCACTATAATCAAGTAGTAACATAATTGTTTATAGCTAACATGTCAGCCGCAACCACACCAGTTATCGATGAAAGTGGACCGACTATAAATGAATTAGTAGAAAAATAAAATAAGTGAATATATACATCAAGTAGTAAGGAAGAAATGAATATCCATGAAGTAAGAAAAGTATATACACATAGGTTAACTATGAGTTCCATACTAGAATTGCACAATTAACACTGACTACTTGTAGATGTATCTAATTGTGATTTGAGCTGCATTATGTCAACTTCAAAAAAAATTTAAACCTAAAAAAGAACTAAGTATATGTTGGATGTCAACTTCAAATTAAATTCTTGAATCTATAAAAATAATAATATGAATGATGTATAATAACAAAAGGTGTCATCAAATCACTATATTGGGCAATGAAAAACATTAATATCTCTTGAATAAACTATTCAATGAGGCACATGCTTAGTTGAGCACATATGAGCCAGAATTAGAGGAAACAAATGTAATTGCAATACCCTTCATACCAAATCTACCAACCCTTCCAACTTGCATCAAAATAGCAATCTTAGTTCTACATCTTAAAATTAGAATAAAATATTATAAATATCTTAATACGAAGTACAAACATTTTTTGACGTTATATATGTTGGCATAGCATATCCAAGAAGTATCCACAAAATTTGGCATGTTGTAGTTAACAACATTTACATCCTTAATTTCAATTCCTCTACCAACCAAATCAGTTGCAACTAGTATCATGTTCTGACCCTCCTTGAAACCTTTGTATCTTGTCAATATCCACACAAAGAGCTTTCATGAATTACGAATCACTTAATATATCATAGCAAATTAATGAATAATAATTATAATAAACAACCTAATAAAGAGGCAACTTTATCAAAAGAAAGAAGTAAGATAGCTTCAACCAAAAGGATGAAAGCTAAATTTTTCAAGTATTGGATATCAAAATATGGTGTAGAAAATTGATGAGTACTTAATATAATAAACCTAATATATCAATAGACATAATAAATTTAAAAATCATAACACATGCTACTCCAGAATAATGTAGATACAAACAAAAAATTGATATGCCATTATTCAAAGTTTCAAGAAATAAAAACAATTAAAAAATTTAAAACCATACTAAAGCATTTAAGGAAATGCAAAATAAACACACCTTAGTATAAAAAAATATATTAATAGTTTACAAATAATGGGCATAATAAAACAAAATTAACAATCATCAAACCCCAATGAATTTATTTGGTTGGTTTGACCCATCTAGGCTTAAGCATAATGTCTAGGGAGGTCATAGGATCCATTTCAGTTGGGTCCTAGTAAGCTAATGGCCACATTGTGGCCATCAGTTAACACTACCAACCATCTAGAAACCAGGGATGAGGAGTGAATATCAAACTAGTCAAGCAGAAAGATTCATTTCTATGAAGGCTCAAATCGAGAAAATATAATTGTGCTGAACTGAAACAAAAAATAAAATATTATGAAAATAAATGCAAATATATACACCTTTCTTCATGTGTCATCTGAAAATGAATGCATATGAAAGGAATGTTACACTCCACAAGTAAATTTTTTAGCTCTTCAGCTCTGTTCACGCTTTTAAAAAATATCACCACTTGGTTGAAGCCTAGTGGATTGAGAAAATATTTCAATTTATGGTTCTTTTCCTGCTCACTCAACTTGATGTAGTGCTAAAGAAATGACAAGATGCAAGTATCAAAATTTTGAAATACAAGAAATGATTGAAAACAATGTAAATTTTATTTGCATAATTTTTGGCTTGAGGGGTCCTAACCGAGGTTCAGAGTTTATCATGCAACCAAAAAACCCTCCAACTATTGGCCCTTTCAGCAATGACCTTCTTGCGCAGATCAAAGTCTCACCCAAAGTAGAATGGGGGGGCGCTGGAACTAGGTTTCCACACCTTGAGGGAGAAAATAATGAAGTGGTCCTAAGTAGATTTATTGTAGAATTATATCAATCATAAACTGATGTGCGTAAGACTTAACAGATTACAGACATAATTGTAGATCGCTTTAGCACAGATATAATACGATGGAACTACATCCAGATCTAAACAATGCACAATAACTTAAGAAGATTCATCCATGTATTCTATCATCAATGTAACTTCATGCATACATAACAGAGGTAATTGTGCAGATACAAATAATAAACACATAAGCAATGCAATCTAAATAAAGAAATAGTAGATAGATAACTCAGATAAATAACACAATGCTTTTGCCAAAATCTGTCCTTTCTACCCAACCCAGACAAACCATTACACAAGTATTACAGATGCATAAACCTTCAGATCATAACAATAGTCTAACTTGAACTGAACTACTTTCACTTATGCTTGATCTATATACTTATATTAATCTAGCACACAAATACTATGGTCTCAAACCACAGTTTGAGGCCCACAGTTTACCCTTCAACCATTTTACATCAAAATAGATACTTTGACCCACCCTAAATCCCATTGACGCATTCATATAGTGTGCATATATAAAATTTATACAAAAAGCGTACCCTAGGGGACCCTACTCTAACAGTTCCCTAACACAGATATGTGACTCATCCAGAGTCACTAAGACATCTACTCCTTAAGCTTGGCTTGGAGCACACTGACTGAAGATTTAAGAGGGAGCACCATTTCCAAAATTTGTGCAGGAGCTCCTTGCGCTCGCAAAACTAACTTCTCCGTCGTAGGCCCTTCAATGGCCATCTCGATACTTCGCAACATCTACTGAATCACCTTCAATGTAGTGTCTAGATTCTATGAAAGCTCAAGAGCCTCCTCAACCCATGGTTTCATAGGTGCTTCTAGCAACTTCTCTTTATGACGAAGGTATTTGAATCCTATTTAAATGATTCTTCCCTCTTCTAGGCAAACAAGGCATTAAGGAAGAACCAGAGTGTGCAGCACTGTTCAGATTTCAGCAAATTGTTGCTCTTTTTGGTGCAGCTCATTACACAGCTGTTGTATGACATGATCATTTTGAACGAACTTCCATATGCCCATAGCCTCATCTAGCAGATTGTCACATTGTGTGACTATGGCAGCAATACCTTTTGTGGATTCCTTGACTTCGGCTGCCCTTTTTGTGCGAACTTTAGGGGGAGTTTATGGAAACAATTTCAGTTGTAGATCTATGATTTGATGCTCAAACTCTTCACAAACTGTCTGTACTTCAGTGCATGATTATTTTATGGTGACAACCAGCCCCTCCAATTTTTCTTCTGGAGCAGCTGTGGCCAGGACTACTGGAACATCGCTACAGGCTTGGTGAATTTTGGCTTCAAGCACAATGCGCTTGGCTTCGACTACGCGACATGATGCTTCTGCGGATTTTTGTTTCTGTTGTGCATCTTCAGCTTGCTTCTTTGATTCTACAACATATGTGTGAAAAATGGCCACTCATAACTGAAGTTCATCAGCAATAATGGTATACTAGTGCAACTTTCCTGCAGGTAAAAAAAACAAATTACAATTAATATCACCTGCACCTCTGAATTGAGCATTCTGGCTGGTAGCCACATGGATGGCTAGAGTGGGGATTTACACAAGATGGGCATCCCTAGTGGGTAGTAATTTTATATCCAATTTCTGTGCGCTTGTTACTTTTACGTTGGTCTAGCTCCCCTGAGAAACGCTCGGTTGTATTAATCTCACTTGCATTTTGAGTTCTTGGATCCTAACCTGTACAAATTCCACCACAGTATTATACTGCACTTCCATATCTGAATAGTGATCCTTAGTCGTAGACATGACCTTGTTAGCATTCTCATTTAAATCATCCTCCGTCAACGTCAAAACCTCCTCTCCAGTATATTTTGAGCATGTTAAAAGGTAAGAACATGTCTAACGATTTTTGGGCTGACCCAATAAGTATTTTAGCGTATTTAAAGAATAAGAGCCAAAAAAAAAAATTGATCTTAAAACTCCATTCAAAGCTTTATTAGGTTTTAAGCCTGTAGTTAATCATTTAAGATTTTTTGGCTCTAAAGCTTTTTCTCATGTTCCAAAAGAGGATATGAATAAACTCGATTCAAAGGCCATTAAATTCATTTTTTTTGGGTATTTTATAGAGTTTAAATCATATAAATTGTTTAATCCTTCTACTCAAAAAGTGTTTTCAAGTAGATATGTAGTATTCCATGAGCAGGTTGATGATGGAAACTATGAAAAGGGTAATGAATAATGGAACATTCCTTTGCTGGTGGAATATGGAAGTGATGAAACAAGGGACAATAATGTACAAAAACAGCCATAGAAAAAGGAAGACTCAGATGATACAAATGCAGTTAGCATTCCAATCCCATTAAGGGATGATCAAAATAGATTTTAGGCCACTCCAATACCAAGAATATCGGGTAGGCAAACTCGCTTACCCACCAGGTATAAAGACTATTCCCCCATGAAAAGTATCTTGAATGTCGTTGAGCCCTTAAACTATAGAGAAGAAAGTGAATATGATGAATGGAGGACATCCATGGAAGAGGAATATAAGTCAATACTTAAAAACAAAAGCTGGGATCTAGTTGAATTTCCTAAAGGTAAAGAAACCATATGTTGCAAATGGTTATATAAACCTAAGTTTAAAGCATATGGTAGTATAGATAAATAAAAATCTAGGTTGGTGGCTAAGGGGTATTTGCTAAAAGAAGGTATCGTTTATGAAGAAACCTTCATTCCTATAGATAATTTAAACACCATTAGAATTTTAATAGCCTTAGCTACAAAACATCATTGGAAAATACACCAGCTAGACGTGAAATATGCTTTCTTAAATGGTGTATTGAAAGAGGAGGTGTATTTAACACACCTTGAAGGGTTTTTTCAATAGGGTCAGGAACAATTTTTCTGTAGATTGAGGAAAACCTTGTATGGATTAAAACAGGCGCCCAAGTCATGGTATGACAAAAATGACTCATTTTTCTTACAAAATGGTTATAAGACGAGCAAGAATGACTCAAATCTATATATTGTGTTTGATGAAAAGGGGAAATTTGTTTTGATTTCTTTATATGTAAATGATATTATTAATACAGGAAATGTTGACGATATCATTAAAGAAATCAAAGTGTAGATGTCATAGGTTTTTGAGATGAAATACCTTAGAGAGTTACACTATTATTTGGGTCTTGAAGTCTTCAGGGGTTCTGGCCAGAATTTTTTGTCTTAGGGAAAGTCTGTCAGGAGCTTATTGAAAAAGTTCAAAATGGATCAATACAAAGCTTCCTCAGTGCCTTTAGAACAAAATATCAAAGTTCATAATTATAATGGTTCCAAGGAGGTGGATGAACCACTCTACAAATAACTAGATGGGATTTTGATTTATCTAACTACATCTAGACCCGATTTAGCTTTTGTTGTCAGTGTTTTGAAATTTTTTATGTCAAAGCTTCTTGAGAGTTATTGGGTGGTAGTGAAAGGCATCTTAAGGTATCTTCAAGGAACGCTTGACTTTGGTATTAAACATACTAATTCATTTGATGTTATATTGACATGTTTTTCATATTCATATTGTGTCGGAAATCTAAATGATAGATGATCCATAATAGGTTATGCACTCAACATTGGGTCGAGGGTCATTGCATTGAGTAGCAAGAAAACAAATACGTATTCATATATTCAGCTGAAGCAGAGTATCAAGCAATGTGTGAAACAACATGTGAGGTAGTTTTGTTGAGGAGACTTCTCCATGATGCCAAAGAAGAAAAAAAATATGCAACAATTATCATATGTGACAACTAGAGCTCAATCAAACTTGTAAAAAGTCTTGTGTTTCAAAAAAACGCAAATCATATTGATACCCAATTTCACTTTGTTAAAGAGAAGGTTTAGTCAAAAGAAATTTATATTGAATACTGTAAGACTTGTGATAATGAAAAAGACATTTTTACCTAACCCCTTTGAAGAATTAAATTTGAATTATTTATGGAGATGTTAGGAGTACTAATGAACCCTTTATCCATTAAGGAGAAATATTGGAATTAAGGGAGAACATATTATTGGAGAGAGTCTTCTCATTATTTATGTGTGTATTCTAGTTTAGGAATTAGTTCCTATTTTTTATGTGTTAGTTATAACTCTCCTATGCATATGCAAACCTATATATTCTTTATGAACAATGATCAATGTAGAGCATTCTCAGTGAGGCAATCTCTAGGTGAAGGTTCACCTCTGAGCCGCTAAGTTTATGAATATATTTGATCTCTTCCAATTTTAACAAGAATTGGTATATTAGAAATGTTATTATGTCAAGAGGTACTCCAGATTTTAATATGGAACAAATTTTGTAATGTACTATTATGTTATTTTTATGTTAAGGCAAAAAATTTTAACTCAAAAAATTATCTAAGAATAAAAATAAATTTAAATTTAAAAGAAAAGAAAAGAAAATTATTTAAAATAAAAATAAAATTAAATACACACACACACACACACACACACACATTAACTCTGTTGTAAAGGAGTGGTCATAAATTGGAGAGTCTGGCCCAATTAGTTCAACAGATCGTTTGGGATAGTTGAAATACTTGGATTCAAAATTGTTTGATTAAGTAAAGGTAACTCCATATGATTCATCATTTGATTTAATGTCTTTAGACTTCGTTGTTTTTAAGTTAATCTATTCACTCATCTAGATAATATTATTCCTTGGGATCTATTGAGGGTTGATAAGGATCTAATTCATTGAGGGGCAAACCTTTCCTTAAGATTTTCACTTAAAGAAAAGGTTTGCACCTCAAGTGATTTTATCCCTCTAGACACTTGATATATATAGAATTAAGATAACTATTTTATTTTAATGTTAATGTCATGCTAACCATGGGGTGTAGAATATACGATGGTGGGGCATCTGTTGATAATTTGGAGCGTTGTAGGTTAATAAAAATTCTCTTCTTGATAATTACTTGTGACCTTACTTGTGATACTTATGTATTCTCTTCTTTTAGTTTAGTTAATCTTTCATCAAGTTAACTATCAAAAAGCAAAAGACACAAAATTTAGGCTCCTAGAGCCAAGGGAAAACCTCTACCTCTTGGAGAGGAAAACCTGCAAATAATTCTTCTTATAGATCTTCAAATGACAATTACCATGACCTAGACTTTGACCATTAACCTAGATGAGCTTCCAAAACATTGATCTTCACTTTGCATATACTTGTAGATGAATTGATTGAACAGTAGGAAGGTAAATCATAGATTTACCTTCCTCACAATTACTGCCTCTTCTCCTTACGATCATTGTCTCAACCTCTACTAATTCTATCTTGTTATCACAACCCTTGTTATCTTTGACTAGCTGCAAATTGTCTTTGATTATTTTTTGACTACCCTTGAATATCCACAATCTTTCTTCTTGCACTTTACCGCATTTAACTGATGCCCTAGTTCACTGTTCTGATCACACTTATCTTCTTTCCTTTATATTTGCAATTATTCATAAGATCTAGAATTCTTCATGAGATTGATCAGCACCCTTTCCTGTTCCTTTTCTGCATTGTAATCTGATATCTATCTGCACTATTTTTTGGAAGGTGTTCACCGTAGGTTCATATGTATATCAACATTCCTTAACCCAGAGAAATATGAAAATTTTCTTGAAGATTAACCCACAATTTCTTCTGAGATAATTATGTATTCTCTCCATTGATATCTGCAATGCCTTCTTGTATTAGATTCAGACTTGTCCGCAAATTCTTGCATGGATATTTGCGCATTATCCTTCAGTCCTATACCTCAGATTAAATCTCAGATATTTTTTGAATTTTTCATCCAAAATGAAATCTGCATGCTCCTATAAATATTTGTTTTTGCTTGTAAATAAGCTGACTTGTTCTATGATTTTGAGGATGACTTGAACATGTATTATTCCAACATTGATAAGGTGCTTCTTTCCTGCTTTTAAAGCTTGTATTTCATCAATGCATTGAGTTTTTCTTGTGAGCTTCTTCCACAAGGTACTGGAGCATAAATACCTAGAATAGATCCTTCATGTATGAGACCCTTAATTCTATTTATTCCTAGAAGATAAAACCTAATAGACATCAATAAGAAGTATATCTACATAATAAAATCTTGCTCATGAAACCCATGAAGATATTACACCAAAAATACATTTTATTATCTTTGTCTTTTTCTTTACATAAATACATAATTACATAGTCAACATGAAGACCAACCTAGTTACACTTTTCAACACTTCCTCTTAACTAGGGAGGTATTCATACAGGTGCATGGTTACTTTCAAACTAAAGAATCTCATCAGAGGAATTGACTTGGTAATTGCATTTGTATAACAGCATATCAACCAGCATTTTCCTAGTGCAAGGCCTTGACTAACAACCCCATCTCTCAATGAGACAATGGGCTACAGTGCTGGCAAGACGCATGACTCATAGACACTATCATCATTGTCTCTCCAGGGTACATACTCCACCCGGTTGTTCCCAAAGTGTGACCTTCTTGGACTATTATTCTCTTGGGTAGCTAGCCCTCAAAGAATATCGGTCCCTGACTACTTTTATCTTGAATGCCCTAACACATTCTCAAAGAGTATTGAATGCCAGATGATTACCCAATCCTCCATTCTATCTTCCCAAGTGAAGACCAGAATGATGTGTCTATCTCTCCCTCCCAACGAGGGAGGACCTATTCCACAAGGGAATGTACTCATTCCTTATACAAGGAATGTACCTAAGCTCATTCTTAGGAATTACCAAGTTTATTCCATGTAAGAAACTTATCATCGGGCTCCCTCTTAACCAGGGACCTCCAACATCAATGGTGAGACATCCAACTGCTCATGAAGAATTATTTTCCTTGATGTCATGGATTTCGATATTAAGGAATCTTCAACTTTTAGCTTCATAGGGCACAGATCATCCATCACTTTCATCCCTAAGTCATATCAGCTATCAGAAAGTGATTCATCAGACTTCCTTATCTGGTCCACTGTTATGCCATGCTTCTTTTCTTCGAATCATCTCCAAGGATCATACATCCTTTCTCATGATTAGCAGCCCTGCACAAATTCATCCAGACAAACATATACATATGATATCTTACCATGAAATCTTCATGTAGCCATCGACATCCATCACATAGATTGACACATCTCCTAATGATATGTTTTTCCAAGGGTATTCTTCTTTACCATACTTCCATCAAAGTATACATATCTTCCTAGGAGATCTCCTAGTAACATCTTCTTGGTCTCTGGATGATAGCTGCCTCTTGACATGGTTTCATTTCACGATCTCTTCCTCTCTACACATTTTTTATTCCCAAGATCTTACAAATTTTCCAATTTCTTGTTTATGTATAACGACCTCATATTCTATGAGGACATATTATGTTAGTGAGTGCACCTAGAGATATTTCTTCATAGATCATACTTCTAAGTATGGAAGTGTATTACCTACTGTTACACTGAAAATTTTCATCCTGACATTCTGCTATCTGTATGAGCTCATTACTACTCATGCTTCTCCCTTTTCAAGTCTAACATATCATTTCCTCATGTCAAGCCTTGAAAATCAGAGAAATGTTCCTAAAAATCTCCTAAACTTTGGTGTCGCACTTTCTCTCTATCTTTCCTGTGGTTCCGCACCTAATGTTCAGCTCTCTTGCCTACCTGAATGCACCTTGTCTGTGTTAAAGTTGCGGAGCCCTGTAAGATAAAAAATACGTAAGTAAATTCCAAAAAGCTCAATAAAAGTAAATTCTAGAGGCTTCTAGAAAATATCTTGCAGTGATAGAACCGCTCTTATGAGGTGCGTGTATCCCTTACCTTATGGAGCTAACCCCTTGATGTGAGAAGATTATCCCTTTGAAGGAGGATTCTATCCCTTCATATTTGGAACAAGAAACCTCCTCTTTTCCACTATAAAAAGAGGCATTGGGTGGCCTCAAGGAGAGTTCAAGATTTACCTCCGCGGGCGATTTCTTAAACTATATTTCTCTCTTAAAAATAAAATCTAAAGCCTAAAATGAATTGTAAATAGATGAAATGCAGGATTAAGAGGTCGTGGATTACCTGGGACTGACAGTTGTCAATTTCGTCAGATAGATTTTGCAGAATCCTCACAGGAACTTTTTTACCCAGAAGCTTCTACTTTTCACTCTGAACTTGAACGGTAAAAATGAAGTTGAAAAAGTCCTTTTTATAAGTTTTTTCAAATAGATGAATTTTAATTTGTTTATTTTTCACTTTAAAAAGGGTATTTTGAAAGTATTTTTACTTATCTTAAACAAGTATGTGTAATGTTTCATGTTTTTGTGCAGAAATTGGATTTTTCAGGAGAATTGATCATTTTTCAACAAAGAGCATACTTTTATCACTTTTTCGGACTCTTTCAAAAATTTACAAAAAAGTGAAACAATGGAGTTCTCTTTTAAGCCCTTTTCAAACTCTCTAAACATGAAAATATTGCCGAGCAGTTGATTATTCAAACTCGTTAAAGTAAATGAATAATCGTCCCTTTAGTATAAGTTTACCCCTTTTACGAACTGAAATGAACTATTTACAAAAAAGGTATACGTTGACTAATTACGGTCAATAGAGTTCTCTCCTGCATTATTTTATCCTTTTTCAGGCTCAAGAGACTAAATTTACGAAAAAGTACACCCATGGAGTTTTCTTAAGTTTTTTCTTCTGACTCCCTAAAAATTGAAAAACACCAAGTTTCTCCTATACTAGACTCGTTAAAATTTAACAGTAAAGGACCTGTTCAATTTCAAATAGGAACGGACCACTCCTTCTTAGGGTTTGAATCTTAAACTAAGTTGGACTCATCCGAAGGATGAGCTTATAAACAAGCAAATGTTATCCTCCTCAAGCTTGTAAAAAATAAAGAGGTACTTGTCAGAAATGTGGGGGGAAAGAGAAAAATGACTTGTTTGTTGTATTTTGATTTTTCGAAAATCCAGTTAACCACTCTTAAACATGACACTTTCATTCACCTGGGTTGAGAAATCCTTTGCCTAACAGTTAATCAAACCTCATTGAAATTTTTTAGCCGGTTTCTGGGTATTAGATTTAGGTCAATTGTCACCAAGCCAGCTGCTGTGTCGTTATGTGTTCAAGAGGATAGTTCAAATAAACAATTCATCTGCAAAATATCTGTCATCCATTTTTACCATCCCTGAGTCAGTCCTTACCAATATATTTTCAAAACTTGATCTATGATTTCGTGTTGTGGGCTTGCCTACGACAGATCACTTTCTATCGACGACAACTCATTATCTAGGAAGTTGATCTAGAAATCGTCAGTACCTTGAAATCTGCATGCCTCAATGGCAGGTTTCTTGCCTTCGACGACAGGTTGCATCATTGAACTTTGATCGAATGATTTCGTGACATGTTTGACTTTAGTTCATTCATTCACATTTCATGGATTGTACTGGGTACTTTGAGAGCCATTGACATTACTGGTGGTTACTCTTACACTTGTTAACAATTTACATCGTTGACTGGTAATCAAGTGGTTTCTACCATGTTCAACTTCGACACATTCATTCAAATGGATAGAATCATATCAGTTCAAGATGCGGAAATCAAGACCCTAAATATAGTTTCTAGCATCTAGGCTGCAAGGAATTTTGTTATCATTTATACAGTGGACTATTTATAAACAAATGGTTGCATCCATACTATGTCTACACATGTCTATACTGTGATGTACTCAAAATCATTCCTGTATCAGAACAGTTTGAATTGGTTTCTAGTTAGTTTTGATCGGAGTATGGGAATGCCTACCTCAACGATGATATATATATATTTTGCATTGAATGTTTTTACAGGTTCTGACTGGGGTGTCCACAGGATGATCCTTGAAATGATAAAGTACTGCACTCTTCATCTATGACAGAATTCAGCATCATCTATTCCAAACTTTGCACTTTAGGGGGAAATCTGTTACACTGAAAATTGACATCCTGACATTCTGCTATGTGTATGAGCTCATTACTACTCATGCTTCTCCCTTTGCAAGTATAACATATCATTTCCTCATGTCAAGCCTTGAAAATCAGAGAAATGTTCCTAAAAATCCCCTAAACTTTGGTGTCACACTTTCTCTCTATCTTTCCTACGGTTCCGCACCTAATGTTTAGCTCGCTTGCACACCTAAACGCACTTTATCTGTGTTAAAGGTTCGTACCCCTGTAAGATAAATAAGGCGCAAGTAAATTCCAAAAAGTTCAATAAAAGTAAATTCTAGAAGCTTCCAGAAAATATCTTGCGGTGATAGAACCGCTCTTATGAGGTGCACGTATCCCTTACCTTATGGAGCTAACCCCTTGATGTGAGAAGCTTATCCCTTTGAAGGAGGATTCTATCCCTTCATAGTTGGAACAAGAAACCTCCTCTTTTCCACTATAAAAAGAGGCATTGGATAGCCTCAAGGAGAGTTCAAGATTTAGAATATTTGAAGTTAAGTGCTGTTGAGATTCAGACTCAGTTGACTAAGACTTTTGTGAGGAGAGATTACATACCTCTATTTGTCTTGGTTGGAGGAGTGCAGAGCTTATCAAAGTATAGGAGACTCCTGCTTCAGACCCCGAGAAGGCCTGTGCAACATCAAGGCTCAGGTTGTAAGGTTTTCCTTATTTTGAAATTAATACAAATATACTCATTTTTCTCAATAAGCTTTCAGTTAATGGTTTATTTCATAGATTCCTTGATCACTATGATAAGCTTGGTTTATGATGATTTCTATACAGGTGCTATGTAATATTTTTCTTTTTTATGACTGCAGGTTTACGAGGAAAACTCCTTCAAGTGCACCAGGGACAACAATGACTTAAAACAAGCGTTGGACATACCATAAGTCCTTTACACTTCTATAGAGCTTTTCGTAGATCATATATGCTTAGAGAAAGATTAGTTTATTTGGCTGTTTGTTGCTAGATACTTTTAGTACTAGGGAGATCGGTCTTGTCCGCAAGACAGATTAATCCACACTACACCTGCAACCATATGTCATGACTTCATGACATCAAATATCAACATATATGTCTCCATACCTCATACCTATTTCTCTGAGTCATCCTGTTGCAATTTCTCTAGAATGAATAACTTCATTCCTACTCCATCAATATGTTATCACCTCTAGAATATTGTTTCCATGATGACCCTTGATCTTGATGACTACTTTACTTTAGTAATCTTATCAGAGAGGTTTTCTAGAATATTTTTCATCGAGAGCCACTTCCATGCTTCTATTGAGATGCTTCTTAATGTACATTGCTTCTTGTCATACTATTTTACAACCAATGAGATATCACTTAAAGAGAAAGATGATCTTAATCATAATAGAGATCTCTTGCTTCCTCCTTCTTATATATTTAGGATCAGGTTCTTTTATTTCGTTAGTGACATGGACTTCTTCCTTTTTCCTCTTTTCCTTTCCAGATTTAGGAAAATATCTTTTATAATGTCTAAGTTCATTACATCCAAAGCATTGTATGTTGTACATATTTCTTCTCTCATTCTGAGGGTCAAATTTTCCGAATCGTCCTTTCTTCCTATATGAGGTTGCAAAGGCATGATTCTCTTCACTTGGTCTTGTACCAACTTTGGCTTTTAGTCTTGTTTCCTATATTCTACATAGATACCATAAATCATGGAATGGGGTGGCTCCTTTCTTCCCATATACACTAGAAGTGAAGTTTCCCCAATCCTTTGGTAGTGATTTCAGCACCACTATAGTCATCTCAGTGTCAGACATCACTTATCCTAGTTCCCACAGTTGATCTCTTATTTCAAAATCCTCATAAATTATGGAGTGATTCCTTCTTCCTTTGATAATTTCATTTTGTATAGTTCTTGTCTTAGAGAGATTTCTTCTCTTGCAGTAGTCACAGAGAAGAGCTCGACCAATTTTTCATATATTTGTTTTGCAGTCTTTAGCTTTGATACATAGGGAATGAGAGAGTATTTGACGGATTCTATGAGAATCCTCTGGGCTCTAATTTCTCCCTTCATGTACTTGGCATGGGCTGGAGCATCTTCTTTTCGGGGTTGAACAATAGATCCTTTGATATAGTCCCTTACTTCATCTTCAATTAAATTCAAGTCTGTTCCTTGCTTCCATGCACTAAAGTTTGATGACTCAGCCAACTTATTACTTTCTTTACAATAAGGAATCTTGACAGATAGGGTCATGAATACTTACTTGAGTGGATTCACTTGCAACTTCCTTGATGATGATTCAGAATTAAGTCAAGGGTTTCCTTTCTTCAATGATGGTGTACTTGAACCCTTGATTACAAAGAATGTCTTCATAAATTGAGGTTCTCTTCAAAAAATGTTTTGAGTGCAAATATTTGATGGCAAAGATTATTTTATTAAATGAGTTTGATCTTTTGAATGAGATAGGAGATCCCACTTCAAGTAGATAGATAGTCTTCCTTGCAAATTGATTTGACTTTCCAACCCAAACTTTGATCTTCACTTCTTTGAGTGTCTTTGTTGACAAGCAAACCTTGTGATCAACACCTTAGCTCTGATACCATGTTGATACTTTGGAGGGTTTTAGGTTGATACACATTCTCTTCTTGATAAATACTTGTGACCTTAATTGTGATACTTATGTCTTCTCTCATTTTAGTTTAATTTATATTTCATCAAGTTAATTATCAAAAATCACAAGATACAAAAGTTAGGCTCCTAGAGGCAGGTCAAAACCTTTCCCTCTTAGAGAGAAAAACTCACAAATAATTCTTCTTATAGATCTTCAAATGACAAGTACCATGACCCAGACTTAGATGCTTAACCTAGTTGAGTTTCCAAGACCTTGATCTTCACTTTGCATATACTTGTAGATGAATTGCTTGAACGGTAGGAAGGTAAATCATATATTTAACTTCCTCACTGTTATTTCCTGTTCTCCTTATGATCACTGTATCAACCTCTGCTAATTCTATCTTATTATCACATCCCTTTTTATATTTGAATATCTACAAACTATCCTTCATGATTTGGTGACTGCCCTTGACTCACTGCAATATTTCTTCCTGCACTTGAACACATTCATATGATGCCTTAGTTCATTGTTCTGACCACACTTATCTTCCTTCCTTTATATTTGCAATTATTCCTGAGATCTACAATTCTTCATGAGGTCGATCAACACCCTTTTCTATTCCTTGTCCGCACTGTAATGTGATATCTGTCTGCAATATTTTCTGGTAGGTTTCCATTGTAGGTCCACATTTATATTAGCATTCCTTGACCCAGATAAATGCGCAAATTTTCCTAAAGATTAAATCACAATTTCTTCTGAGATAATTTTGTATTCTCTGTAGTGATATCCGCAAAGCCTTCTTTTTATTTGATTCAGACTTGTCTGCAAATTCTTGCATGGATATTTCCTCATTATCCTTCAGTCCTGTACCTCGCATTCAATCTCAGAATTTGTCTGAATTTTTCATCCAAACTAAAATCCGCATGCTCCTATAAATAGTTGTTTCTGCTAGTAAATAATCTGACTTGTTCTATGATTTTTATACTGACTTGAACGGGTATTATTCTAGCATTGATAAGGTGCTTCTTTCCTTCTTTTAAAGCTTTTCTTTCATCAATGCATTGAGGTCTTCTTGTGAGATTCTTCCACAAGGTCTTGGAGCATAAATACCTAGACTAGATCCTTGATGTATGAGACCCTTAATTCTATTTATTCCTATAAGATAAAAACATAATAGACATCAAGAAGAAGTCTATCTACATAATACAATATTTCTCATGAAACCCATGAAGAAAGTACACCAAAAATACATTTATTATCTTTTTTTTCTTTTTTACATAAATATAAAATTACATAGTCAACATGAAGACCGACCTACTTACACTTTTCAACAACATCTCATATTTTCTTTCACATTGCGGGGAAATGTATCATATTCCCTCATCCAAGTTGCAATTGTCTCTGCAATTGGTGAAGGGGAGTCTTTCTCCCTCAAGGAATCATCAAGAACACAGACAATTGTTTTGTTTAATGGGTTGTTTTGAATGTTTGCATATTAATGTCAACGATCGTCCTCATGTGAATGGCATCCACCTTCCCCATTATTTCTTTGCAATTTAGGTTACTCGATCTGTAATTTGATGAGCTGCACAATTGTGTCTTGGGTGGCGATGATATTTTCTAATGCATTTTCAAGCTTGGCACATTTGTGGTCACCCATTAGTTCATCTAACTCTTCCACCTCTTCCTGGTCTTTAGTTATGATCTCTTTATTTTTCCCTCCTTGACTTCTACCCCTTATTCCTTTCCAACTCATAACAATCCATGTTTATGTTCCCTTTGATTTTCTTAGCATCCCACAATTGGCCAAAATTGAGGCTCTGATACCAATGTAAAATTATAGAGACAAAAAAATATGGCAAGGTAAAAGAAAATCTTCCACGACTCTTTAACACCCAACCCTTATTTCATTTAATTTTATTGGAAGCTAGGATAAAGACTTAATAAATTAGAAAACCCAAGTGCATAAGAAAAATAACCATGCAAAGGAAATAGCACGAGGATTCAATTTATTATCATAACTCACAATGTGATGACGTAAACCATATCCATGTTGGAAATTTAATTCCAACTGCAACCTTGTGCAGGAGGACGAAAGAGTTGAATTCATGAAGGGAGAAGGACACAGCAGAAACATAATTTTTTTTTTTGTCCACACTCCACCGTGTAATAAAAACAATCTTTAACAATACCTACAAGTCTAAATTTTTGGGTTAATGGCCATAGCCATTTTCTGTGTTTGCATTTAAATTTCGTGGTTGACACACCATGAAACCCAGTTTTAAAACATGCCATGCCACACCATTAAAACCTCTGCACCAACAGTTTGACTTACCATTGTTTGTTTTTAATTTCTATTTCTGAATCCAGCCCACATCACGGAGGTCCCCACCAAATCCAACGCTGCGACCACAGGCCAATCAACACCCTATTGCATATAAATGAGATGACATGGATCAACCCAATTTGGACCCGATAAGCGTTCATTCAATCCGCTTAGATTTTTCTTGAAATCTATGTAGGCTCCACCTCCAGCAAATGAGGGAGTGATCACATAGGTTGAATGCCCAGTCAACAATGGGGCAAATGGAATGAAAACACTTTATTGAAACGGAATTAATTTCCAGTTTTTATGTCTGTGATAAAGATTAATAACTTAGGTTTAAAAGTTTTAATTGTTTTATGATTTTAATGCTGCAACACATTTTTATTTAAAAGACCTTTTTGTTTTAATATGACATATATATATGGTGTAACATATATTTTATAAAAAAAATTCAAATGTTTATAACATATAATTTTAATTTTGTTTTAATATTTCTTTAAAAAAGAGGGCCTGTTATGTCATATGATTTTGTAAAAAAAGAAAAGAGGCTGAAGACTGTTGAAAAGTAGTGGATTGTGTGAGCATAATTTTTAAGAGAGCACTGTATGTGTGTTTTTTATAGTGAACTCTGTATTGAAAGATCCAGAAGGATAAAACAGAAATAACAGTGACTGTATTGTAAATGCCAGAAGGCAGAAAACAAATTTTTTACTATGCGTATTTTTTTGATGTAGATAGAGAACATAATTGAAAGAAAGCACTGTGTTTTTGTAGCAGTCAAAAAAGTTTTTTTAAAGCCATAACAACAGTTTTGAGCCATTTTGTAATAGCTTTTCAAGGTTTAATGAAATAGCGTTTTATGTATCTCTTTCCATCAATTTCTCTGTGTTAGGAGGAGAGACTTTGTTTTCTCTCTGTGTATTTGGAATATTTCAGAAATTTCAACATGGTATCGGAGCCAGTCCAGGCTCTTTGAAGTTTGTCAAAGAATCTGAAGGAAGGAGTTGTTGAAGCAGTTCTCCAGCAGTGTGAAGGCTCAGCAAAGTCCAGGTATTTATCAAAACATAGTTTGAGTTTTTGTTAAAGAGTGCTGTCCTCAGGGATAATTTTTATCTCTCAACCAGAGAGAAAATTTGTTGAAGAACACAGTCAATTTTATAGCATAGTTCAGTGAGCTATCCATGGCGCAAGCTAGCACAAGCACGAGTATAGGAAATACTCAACTTCCACAGTTCAATGGGAAGAACTATAACTATTGGGAAATCACAATGAGAGCCCTATTTGCCTCGCAAGATTTATGGGAGCTAGTTAAAGATGCTCTAGAAGAACCAGCAAATGAAAATGTATTTAATTCCTTAATATAGGTAGAGAAAGATTTGCTAAAGATAAATAGGAAGAAGGACTCAAAAGCCCTCTTCTATCTCTATCAATAAGTGCATGAAAGTGTATTTCCAAGGATTGTAGCAACCAAGAGGTCCAAGGATGCATGGGAGACCCTCCAGACAGCCTACCAAGGTATGGAGAAGGTAAAGACTGCAAATATTCAATTAATGAGAAGGGATTTCGAAGTTATTTGCGTGAAAGAGACTGATACAATAGACTCATTCTTTACTCTACTGATTGGGTTGGTTACCCAAATGAGATCTCATGGATAGATAGTAGAAGAAAGAAGAATAGCAGTGAAAGTGTTGAGGAGCTTACCCTCAAGGTTTGATGTGATAGTCACAACCATTGAAGAGACAAAGGATCTCTCAAAGTTTACAGTTGATGAGCTACATGCATCATTGATGACACATGAACAAATATTGGGTAGAACAACAACCTCATCTTTGGAGCATGCCTTTAAGACCCAAATGTCCTTTGGAAGAGGAAGAGGTCAAGTCAGAGTAAACTACATAGGAAAAAGAAAAGGCAGAAACCAAAAAAAAGGAGGAATAAAGAGCCCCGCAAACACTAATGAAAGGGATAGTAATCAAAATCAGAACCAAGGCCAAGGAAACAACCAGCAAGGTGGAAAAAATCAAGCACATGGACAAAGGTATGATAAATTCTAAGCCCAATCATTACTATAAAAAGTATGGCCATTATGCCAATGAATGTAGGAAGAAACAGAGTTTTGAACCCTTAGTTAAACTAAGAGGGGGGGGGGGGTGTTGAATCAGTTTAACACATTCATGGACTTTTAAACTGAGTTTTATACTTATTTACAACTTACTTTCATTACTTTCATGATCAACTCTATATGTGAGCAATATTAATATGTGAGCAGCAAGTATTAAGATAATGTGATAGTAGACTTAATATGAGAGCAGCAAGTAGTAAGCAGATGGGATAAACCAGATCAACACATAAGGGTGAAAATGTCAAGTTGGGAAACACTTTTTGCCCTTTTTTGACGTTGAAAATTGTAATTTTCTATGTTTTTCAACTTCAACTCCACTAAACTCATATTTCTATTCCAAATTATGCTTTAACATAAAAACAAGAATTGTTGAGAATTCTCTTACCTCCATACCCATTTTTTATTTTTTTTAAATATTGACATATAGAGGGGTAAATTTCTTGTTTACTAACTGCATATACTTGAAATTTTCAGGCAAACATAAATAGTCACTTTATGATCCATAACTTTTTTTAGGGGAGGTTATTAATTTTTTGGAAAAAAAACATAGCATCATAATCTGCATATATTGCACTAGTGCACAGACTATTTTTCAGTAATTTTCAGATTAAATCACTATTTTTTATTATTTTTTGAAATGGACGAAGAAAAAAAAACAGTGATGTTTCAGTACATTTTATGATCCCTAGATTTTCTTTTCAATGTGATCGTCAATAATAAAAATGAGAGTACCCTTTTGAATCAAACAAGGAGAGGAAATGCAATATGATTTTTCTGAATTTTTTGGTTTTGTCATTTGAAAGTTATTGAATTTTCATTCAGTGCAATTTTTCGAACAATGAAATTCCACAGTGACACAATTTAGCAAAAAATTAATAAAAAATTGAATTTTTTAATGAAACTCCACAAATCTCATATCATCAAAAACTAGATTCAAAGATGAATCTAATGGTACTTGGTCCGACATATAACATTTTATTTTTGTAGGTGTTCCGTCCCTCCAAAGTTGCAGGTTCCTGAAAACTGTAGAATTTTCTGGGTTTTTCGTTGACCAGAAACTCTAGGCCGAGATAATGTCTCGGATGAGAAATTTATAAAACTCTCGACTGAGAGTTTAACCCACCTAAAGTTACATTTAACCGCGTGGCCAAACTCTCGGCCGAAATTTTAAAAAACTCTCGGACGAGAATTTGCGCCCAAGAGTTTACCCGATGAAACTCTCGGTTGAGAGTTTAGAAAACTCTAGGCTGAGAGTTTAGAAAACTCTAGGACAAGAGTTTGGAAAACTCTAGGCTGAGAGTATAGAAAACTCTAGGAAGAGAGTTTAGAAAACTCTAGGCTGAGAGTTTAGAAAACTCTCGGCCGAGAGTTTTATTAAATGTTTTAATCAAAAGTTTTAGGGGTTTATATGTTTAGGGTTTAGGGGTTTATATGTTTAGGGTTTAAGGGGTCAAATGGGTTAGGGGTTTTGGGGTTTAGGGGCTTAAACGGGTTAGGGGTTAATGGGTTAGGGGTAGGGGTTAAGGATTTAGAGGTTTAGGGTTTAGGGGGTTAAATGGGTTAGGGGTTAGGAATTAGAGTTTAAGGGGTCAAGGGTTATGGGTTGGGAATTAAGGTTTAAGGGGTTAGGGGTTAAGGGTTTAGAGGTTTAGGGTTTAGGGGTTTATATGGGTTACAGGTTTAGAGGTTTAGGGGGTTAGGGGATTTAACAGTGAAGGATTTTAGGGGTTGGGGGTTAAATGGAATCCACACTTAAATGGGTTAGGTTTTTAGGGGTTTAGGGTGTTGAATTAGTTAGGGGTTTTTGGGTTTAGGGGCTTAAATGGG
This sequence comes from Pinus albicaulis, assembly GCA_034641835.2. NCBI lineage: Eukaryota > Viridiplantae > Streptophyta > Pinopsida > Pinales > Pinaceae > Pinus > Pinus albicaulis. The sequence continues at coordinate 62,056 of JAXQQM020073944.1, read as the reverse complement.
TTAGGGTTTAACGAGTTAGGGGTAGGGTTTAAGGGTTTAGAGATTTAGGGTTTATGAGTTAAATGGGTTAGGGGTTTAGAGGTTTAGTGGGGGTAAATGGGTTAGGGGTTAAGGGTTTAGAGGTTTAGGGTTTAGGGGTTAGTCAAGTAGGGGTTAGAATTAGGTTTACAATATACAAGGGGTTAGAGGTTTAGGTGTTTAAGGGTTGAATAAGCAGGTTGGGAATTAGGTTTAATCTGAATATAGGTTAAGGGCTTAGGGTTAATGGTTAGGGTTGGTTTAGAGGCTTAGGGGTTAGGGGAGGAGCAACATGATTTTAGGTTTAGAAGTTAGTGGTTAATGGGGTTAAATGGGTTAGGTTTTTAGGGGTTTAGGGTGTCTAATTGGTTAGGGGTTGGGAATTATGGTTTTAGGGGTTAGGGGTTAAGGGTTTAGAGGTTTAGGGTTTAGGGGGTTAAATGGGTTACAAGTTTAGAGGTTTAGGGGGTTAGGGGATTTAGCAGTGAAGGATTTTAGGGGTTAGGGGTTAGGGTTTTGGGGGTTAAATGGAATCCACACTTAAAAGGGTTAGGTTCTTAGGGGCTTAGGTTGTTGAATTGGTTAGGGGTTGAGAATTAAGGTTTAAGGGGTTAGGGGTTAAGGGTTTAGGGTTTAGGGGTTAAATGGGTTACAGGTTTAGAGGTTTAGGGGGTTAGGGGATTTAGTATTGAAGGATTTTAGGGGTTAGGGGTTAGGGTTTTGGGGGTTAAATGGAATCCACACTTAAATAAGTTAGGTTCTTAGGGGTTTAGGGTGTTGAATTGGTTAGGGGTTGGGAATTATGGTTTAAGGGGTTAGGGGTTAAGGGTTTAGGGGTTAGGAATTAAGGTTTAAGGGGTCAAGGGTTATGGGTTGGGAGTTACGGTTTAAGGGGTTAGGGGTTTTGGGGTTTAGGGGCTTAAATGGGTTAGGGTTTAACAGGATAGGGGTAGGGGTTAAGGGTTTAGAGGTTTCGGGTTTAGGGGTTAAATGGGTTAGGGGTTTAGAGGTTTAGTGGGGGTAAATGGGTTAGGGTTAAGGGTTTAGAGGTTTAGGTTTTAGGGGGTTAAGGGTTTAGGGGCTAGGAATTAGGGTTTAAGGGGTCAAGGGTTATGGGTTGGGAATTATGGTTTAAGGGGTCAGGGTTTATGGGGTTAAATGGGTTATATGTTTAGAGGTTTAGGGGGTTAGGGGATTTAGCAGCGAAGGATTTTAGGGGTTAGGGGTTAGGGTTTTGGGGGTTAAATGGAATCCACACTTAAATGGGTTAGGTTTTTAGTGGTTAAGCATGTTGAATTGGTTAGGTGTTTTGGGGTTTAGGGGCTTAAATGGGTTACAGGTTTAGAGGTTTAGGGGGTTAGGGGATTTAGCAGTGAAGGATTTTAGGGGGTTAAATGGAATCCACACTTAAATGGGTTAGGTTTTTAGGGGTTTACGGTATTGAATTGGTTAGGGGTTTTGGGGTTTAGGGGCTTAAATGGGTTAGGGGTAGGGGTTAAGGGTTTAGATGTTTAGGGTTTAGGGGTTAAATGGGTGAGGGGTTTACAGGTTTAGTAGGGGTAAATGGGTTAGGGGTTAAGGGTTTAGAGGTTTAGGGTTTAAGGGGTCAAGGGTTATGGGTTGGGAATTAGGGTTTAAGGGGTTAGGGGTTAAGGGTTTCTATGGGTTACATGTTTAGAGGTTTAGGGGGTTAGGGGATTTAGCAGTGAAGGATTTTAGGGGTTGGGGGTTAGGGTTTTGGGGGTTAAATGGAATCCACACTTAAATGGGTTAGGTTTTTAGGGGTTTAGGGTGTTGAATTGGTTAGGGGTTTTTGGGTTTAGGGGCTTAAATGGGTTAGGCGTTAACGGGTTAGGGGTAGGTGTTAAGGGTTTACAGGTTTAGGGTTTAGGGGTTAAATGGGTGAGGGGTTTAGAGGTTTAGTGGGGGTAAATGGGTTAGGGGTTATGGGTTTAGAGGCTTAGGGTTTAAGGGGTTAAATGGGTTAGGGGTTAGGAATTAGGGTTTAAGGGGTCAAGGGTTAAGGGGTTAGAGGTTTAGGTGTTTAAGGGGTTGAATGGCTTATGGATTTGGAATTAGGGTTTAAGGGGTTATAGGTTTAGGGTGTAGGGGGTTAAATGGGTTAGGCTTGATTTAGAGGTTTAGGGGGTTAGGGGATTTAGCAGTTAAGGATTTTAGGGGTTAATGGGGTTAAATGGGTTAGGTTTTTAGTGGTTCAGGGTGCTGAATTGGTTAGGGGTTGGGAATTAGGGTTTAAGGGGTTAGGGGTTAAGGGTTCATAGGTTTAGGGTTTAGGGGGTTAAATGGGTTACAAGTTTAGAGGTTTAGGGGGTTAGGGGATTTAACAATGAAGGATTTTAGGGGTTAGGGGTTAGGGTTTTGGGGGTTAAATGGAATCCACACTTAAATGGGTTAGGTTTTTAGGGGTTTAGGGTGTTGAATTGGTTATGGGTTGGGAATTGGGGTTTAAGGGGTTAGGGGTTAAGGGTTTAGGGGTTAGGAAATAGGGTTTAAGGAGTCAAGGGTTAAGGGGTCAAGTGTTATGGGTTGGGAATTATGGTTTAAGGGGTTAGGGGTTTAGGGTTTAGGGGGTTAAATCGGTTAGGATTGGTTTAGAGGTTTAGGGGGTTAGGGGATTTAGCAGTTAAGGATTTTAGGGGTTAGAAGTTAGGGGTTTTGGGGTTTAGGGGCTTAAATGGGTTAAGGGTTAATGTGTTAGGGGTAGGGGTTAAGGGTTTAGAGGTTTAGGGTTTAGGGGTTAAATTGGTTAGGGGATTAGAGGTTTAGTGGGGGTAAATGGGTTAGGGGTTAAGGGTTTATAGGTTTAGGTTTTAGGGGGTTAAGGGTTTAGGGATTAGGAATTAGGGTTTAGGGGTTCACGGGTTAAGGGGTCAAGGGTTAGTTTTCTGCAATAACATAATTATCCAATCCCATACACTTCTTCTTGGAATGTCACACTTAAAATTCCTTTCCTTTTCGGATAATATTCTTTATCCCCTTGCATCCATACCTAGGAAAATAAACTTGATTTCAATTTAATCTTGTGAAACTAAAGTGGAAGATAAGAGGACCCATTCCAAGAAGGGCATCTCACTTAATGTTCAAATAATATTGTTTATCCCCTTACATCCATACCTAGGAAAATATACTTCCTTTCAAGTTAATTGTGTGAAACTGAAGTGGAAGATAAAGTGACCCATTCCAAGAAGCTCATCTCACTTCAAAAATTTCTCGATATTTCCAAGAATTTATAACGATATTAAGGTGATATGCATTGTTTCCTTTATCACCTCATTGCATTTAGTCAATTGTTTTTAAATTTAAATTTATTCATTAATTTCAAAAAAAATATTATATATATATATATATATATATATATATATATAGTTGTTTTTATTTTGATTTATGTTTTAGAATTTTATTTTATTTATATTAATATATCAACTATTTTTAAACAAAACATTTTTAGTTTTTTATATAATATTGATATTACAAAATATTGTAACAAAATTTATTTAATTAAATCTTCACGTATTTTTTATCATTAATAATAATAAAATAATTTAAAATAAAATTATAATTTTATTATTTTTTATCATTTTCTAATTTTAATAAAGTAATATTAAAATTATATAAAGTACCAATTCTAAAGTACCGAGAGTTTTATATAAAATAAAGTACCAATTCTAACATCTTGATAATTTTGGCGTTTTATTATAGGAATAAAACTCTCGGACGAGAGTTGAAAAAACTCTAGGATGAGAGTTTTTAAAAATCTCGTCCGAGAGTTTCAAAACTCTCATCCGAGAGTTTTTAAAACTCTCATCTGAGAGTTTTTTTAACTCTCGTCCAAAAGTATTCCCGAGAGTTTCCGTCAATAAAACTCTCAGACGAGAAAATGCATAACTCTCGTCCGAGAGATTTTTAACTCCGGTTAAACCCAATAAAACTCTCGGATGAGAGTTTTTAGAACTCTCGGTCGAGAAATAGAGTTGACTATTTTCTCGGACGAGAAATTTAAAATTTTTCCCAAATTCTAGCCGTCTGCCAAAAAGTGTTTCCCAACTTCGCGATTTCACCCATAAACATCACACACACAGACAACAGATGTAAGTGGAAACCCATAAAGGGATAAAACCACATCTTATTATTGTTGTAATGCAAAGGCAAGCTCCAACTCCCTCTCACCACTAATTTTTTATAGGCACAAACCTACAAGAGGCTCCTACCTCAATTCTGCAAGCTACAACTTGCAAGGAAGCTCCAACTCCCTTCAATTTTCTGCAGGCACCAACCTATAGGATGCTCCAACCTCAGTCAGGTACAACTGACATCTATCAAGCTACAACTTGATAGGGAAGCTCCAACTTCCTCACTCTTTCATAAGAAAAACACTTGCTGATTTACCTTGGATATCAGCTCTGTTCTGTACCTTCTTCATTGCCGGCCTCCAGCTTTCTTATCTATCTTATATCTCTCAAAATTTTCACAGCATCTCTTTCTGCTCCTCCTTCTTCTTATCTTTTATGCTTCAATTCTTCATTCTCTAACCTCTATATGCATATCAATGTGATATATTTTATAGAGTTTTCCTCATGACTGTTTGTATTCCACAGGGAATTCAAAGTGAATAGCCCTGACTCTTTGCTTTCTGCCTTCTCATTTCTTTGTCCACCTTATTTAGAAAAATTTATAACAATATGTACAAATTTCAATATTACAGTGGGATATTTCTTTTCCTTTGGAGACTTGCCTTTGCATCACAAATAATATAAAACAATTAAAACAATTACATTTTCATTTACAATAATTATTTCAATTCAATCCATTCAGCTTTTGACTCTCTGTGAGTTTGTCTTTTCTACTGTTGCAGTGTAATTGTTCGGCATTTTCTCCTGCATTTTCATGCCTGTAAAATTCCCTATGCCTTTATTAGTTTCTTCATACTCTCCACTTCAATTGTGTTTCTGTTGTATATATACCTGTTTCACAATTTTAGCTCCCCAATAACTCTCAAATTCTCATTGTATATAAAAATGCAGCTTCTTCTTATCATCTGCTAGCAAATTAAATAAATGTCGAGGCTTCTTATAATTAAGGTTATAGAACCATAAAGCATATAGTACGCTTTTCTAATAAACCCAAAAAGCATTTTATTTCACTTCGGAATAATAGTGCAACCCATAGATACATATACAACTCAACATATAAACAGCTGGACCCCATAACATATCATTTTTCCTTTTGTAACACTCATTTCACCCATATCAAACATAATGTATATAACACCATATATATATATATATATATATATATATAGTCCCCAATCAAAAGTTAAGAAGTATACCTTGGACTTTGTATTAACCTCAAATTGTAATGTGGCCCAACAACATGTATTAGATGCAATTTAATCTTCACCCTTGGTTATAATATAATACAATACACATGTCTTACCTCCCATTAGTCCGTGCTCAATACAACCTATAATCTGCATCATAATCAGGGTCCCACAACTTATATATATATATATATATATATATATATATATATATATATATATATATATATATATAGACCATTCAAAATTTATTTCAATGGTTAATAACCAACCGATAACATATATACCCCTTGATTTTATCATAGATTATTAACTTTTGACTTCCAAACAAACCATCGCATCATATTACAAAGCATCTGTGCCCACAACAACTTATACCGTACCTTGCTTATCGTGTACGCAACTCTTCTTGGATCTAATGATCCACCTACTCTCGCACTCCATACAATCAATCCAACGGTAATCCTGTTACACACTTGCACGAGATGTAATTCTTAAACCCACACAATGAAACTAGATCCCAATGTTAACCTACCCATCTCATCTGACGGTTAATAAACTATCGTGCTCCTGCTGACAATCCAACAATGGTCGCGTAATATCGCACAAATTTGATGCATGGAAGTTATTTCTCCAAAGTTGCACAATAAACCTGGTTTTGTAATACAGCCTTTGGACACGTGGCGAGTGAAGACACATATTGCGTTATTTCACAAAAATCCTCTTACCATTTTTAAAACATGCGACAATGTCGGTTTTGAATATGGAAACCACCATTACTGTTTAGGTCACAGTTCCACCTTATCTGAGCTCATAGTTCCACTTTCGATTCTATTTCATCTCCACTTCAAATATTCTTACATTGCTATGCCTTCAATATTCCGAATAGGTTTAACTAAATCCCAACATTTAACTAACGCTTGGTTACATTGTTATGCCCAACATTTAACCAATGCACAGTTAATTGAATTGCATTCGACCTATGTGAATTCCTTTCATACTTTTTTTTTTTTTTAACGCTACCACATATGAATATTCATCCATATATAACCTAGGCTTTAATAAAAGACAAACGCCAACATATAATCAAGTTTGGGCCCGAGCAATTGACTCGCCTTGCCATTTCTTTCATTGTTCATTAAATCAAAGTTCCATATCTCAAGGTTTCATCCCATTTTATAATTCCACCTTCCTTTCCTTCAATAATGCTGTGGCTTCAACTGATATACACAAAATAGGATTTAATGCAATTAAATACCATATCAACCCTATTCAGCATGACCATTTTCCTGCATTTTGTTACTGTGCATGACAGTACATAGGCAGTGCATGTCAGTGCAGGACCATTTCTCTATTTCTCTATATTCTCTGTATTCTGCAGCCTGGGTTGCTTCTTTTTGTTTCCCTGCTTCTTCAAATGACCCTTTTCATATTTTCTCGACCCTCTATAGCTCTTCAGATCTCTCTACATCTTTGCTACCTCTTTTGCTATCTCTCTGCTCCTATGCTACTCTCTTTGCCTCTCTCTACTTCTATGCTACTCTCTTTGCCTCTCTCTGCTTCTATGCTGCTCTCTTTGCCTCTCTCTGCTTCTATGCTACTCTCTTTTCCATCAATGTCAACATTTCCAACACAGAGTGACATGGGTAATAGACCCATTGCTAATTTTACTAAAGAAAATATCAGTTAAGAGAAGTTGTTTTTAGCATGTAATATGGCTGAAGAAAAGAATGAAGATATATGGTTTCTAGACTCATGATGTAGAAACCATATGACTGTAAACATTTCCATGTTTTCCATGTTAGATGAAAATGTAAAGTCTCAAGAAACATTGGGGACAGACAGTAAGGTCATTGTCATGGGAAAAGGAAGAGTAAGTGTTTTAACAAAGAAAGGAGAAGGAAGATCCATATAAAATGTATCCTATGTGCCTGGTATGAAGTGTAACCTCTTGAGCATTGGACAACTCATTTAAAAGGGGTACAATGTTTTCTTTGAAGATGATGTATGCACCATCATGGATAAACCAACAAGAAAGTAATGAATTGCAGCAGTAAAGATGACAAGGAACATAATGTTCCCTCTCAAGATGAGAGCACATTTGAAGAAAGGAGTTGAAATGGAAGAAGTGACACAAGAGACATTCGAAAGAGAAGAAAAAGATGAAAACTGGTTATGGCATTTGAGATTTTGACATCTCAAGTTTGGAGGTTTGAATTTGTTGCATAGGAAATTAATGGTAAATGGATTACCATTGATTGAGAAACTGGACAGCCTTTGTGAAGGCTGCATCTTGGGAAAACAACACAGAGAAAGATTTCCATTAGGAAAGAGAATAAGGGCAAGGCACCCTTAGAAATTGTCCATTCATATTTGTGTTGACCAATGCAAACACCATCACTAGTAAGAAGTCACTATATGCTGACTTTTATTGATGATTACACAAGAAAAACTTGGGTTTATTTCTTGAAATATAACAATGAAGTGTTTGAGAAATTCTGCCACTTTAAATGTCTTTTAGAGAAAAAAAGTGGGTAGCATATCGAGGTCTTAAGAACTAATAGAGGAGTTGAGTATATCTCCAAATAATTTTTGCATTTTTGTAGAGAAAATGGGATTCACAAGAAATTTACAGCAAGGGATACACTGTAGCAAAATGGAGTTGCTGAAAGGAAAAATAGAACCATCATGGACATGGTAAGAAGCATGTCAAAGGAAAATAATTTTCCAAATGAGTATTGGGCTGAAGTTTTACATTGTGCAGCATACATCTTGAATAGATGCCCAACCAAAGCTGTAATGAACCTAGTTCCAGAAGAAGCATGGAGTGGCATAAAACAATTTGTCACCCACATGAGAGTTTTTGGTTGTGTGGCTTATGCACACTTTCCAGATCAGCTAAGGAAGAAGTTGGACAGTAAGGGGGAGAAGTGCATATTTATTAGATACAGTGAAGAATCAAAGGCATACAGATTATATAACCCATCCACCAATAATTTTTTTATAAGCAGAGATGTATAGTTCATTGAGGAAGAAACTTGGGATGGAAGCATTGAGAAAACAATGAATGTTAAAAGTTGTTTGTCTCATGATGATAATGAGGAAGAAATGGCTGAAATACATCTCTCATTAGTAGCATCACCTAGACCATCACAATGACAGCAAGGGACAACACAGGAAATAATAATAACACCCTTGAGAAGTGATAACAGTGCTTCTCCAAGCACACCACAAGGAGCAGATTTCAGTGTTTCTACAAGCACAATTTCAGCAAGTGAAAGAGGAACCAAATTCAAAATTTTGAATGAAATTTATGAGCAAGAGACAGAAAATGAAGCTATGAACTCTGTATTTGCATTGTACTGTAATGTAGATGATCCTATTCATTTTGAAGAAGCTATAAAAGATAATAAATAGATAGATGTTATGGATGAAGAAATAAATGCCATAGAGAAAAATAAGAGATGGGAATTAGTTGATCTCCCAAAAGGCAAAGAACTTATTGGAGTGAAATGGGTCTACAAGACCAAAAGCAATGTTGAAGGTAAGATTGAAAGGCAGAAAGCCAGACTTGTTGTCAAAGACTACAAGTAGCAACAAGGAAGAGACTATGAAGAAACTTTTGCACCGGTTGCAAGAATGGAAACAGTAAGGGACGTGTTGTCCATAGCAGCACAACACAAGTGGAAAGTTTACCAAATGGATGTGAAATCAACATTCCTAAATTGAGTATTGATGGAAGAGATTTATGTTGAATAACATCTAGGATATGAGAAAGAAGGCCAAGAGCACAAAGTTTGCAAATTGAAGAAATCTCTTTATGGATTGAAACAAGCACCAAGAGCATGGTATAGTAGGATAGATTCCTATCTACTAGAAAATGGTTTTGAGAAATGTGAAGGAGAACCCACATTATACATTAAGGAGAAATATGGTAAGATGTTGATTGTTGTTTTATATGTTGATGATGTTATGTTCACAAGTAATGATGCTTACCTCATTGAGAATTTTAAGACAATCATGAAGGATGAATTTGAGATGAATGATATGGGATTACTGAAATACTTCTTACCAATAGAAGTAGAGAAAAATGAAAATAATTTTTTTATCTCTCAAGCTAAATATGTAAATGAAGCTTTGGAAATATTTAACATGCAGGATTGGAATGTAGCAATTACTCCTACAGTGATGGGATTGAAGTTAAGCAAGGAAGACAACATCAAGGTTTTTGATCCAAGTTTCTACAAGAGCATAGTTGGAAACCTCGTGTATTTGACTGCAACTAGGCCAGATATTATGCATGTTGTGAGTTTAATTTCCAGATTTATAGAAAGGCCAAAGGAGACACATTGGCAAGCAACAAAAATAATTCTAAGGTATGTGAAAGGAACAAAGAGGTATGGTATTTTATACACCACTTCAGAAAATTCTGAATTGATTAGATATACTGACAGTGATTAGGTTGGAAGTATAGATGACAGGAAAAACACCTTTGGTTATGTTTTTCATATGGGTTCAGGAGCCATTTCATGGGCTTCTAAGAAACAACCAATTGTGGCTTTATCCACAACAGAGGTAGAGTATGTGGATGAGAAGAATAAATTGTTGTGCCATTTGGATGAGAAGAATGTTGAGGAGTTTGTGTCATGAATAGGTAAAAGGCACAACAATTTATTGTGATAATAGCTCAGCAATAGCATTGTCAAAGAATAAAGTGTTTCACAAAAGAACGAATCACATTGATGCCAAGTATCACTACCTCAGAGATCTAGTGAACAATGGTGAAATTGTTTTGAAACATTGTAGAACTGAAGACCAGTTTGCTGACATTTTGACAAAAACATTGGGGCATAAAACTTTTAATTATTTGAGAAAATGTTTGGGTATGGAAGAAAATCCAGCAGTTGAAATTAAGGGGGATTTTTGGAAATTTAATTCCAACTGCAACCCTATGCAGGAGGATGAAATATTTTAATCCATGAAGGGAGAAGGATGCAACAACAACACAATTTTTTTTTTTTGTCCACACTCCACCGCGTAATAAAACCAATATTTAACACAACCTGCAAGTCTGAATTTTTGGGTTAATGGCCGTAGCCATTTTTCTGTGTTTGCATTTAAATTTGGTGGTTCACACACCATGCAAACCAGTTTTAAAACATGCCATGCCACGACATTAAAACCTCTACACCAACAGTTTGACTTACCGTCGTTTGTTTTTAATTTTTGTTTTTGAATCGAGCCCACGTCACGGATGTCCCCACCAATGCCAACGCTACAACTACGGGCCAATGAATGCCCTATCGCATAGAAATGAGATGACGTCGATCAACCCAATTCAGACCCGATAAGCGTTCATTCAATCCGCTTAGATTTTTGTTGAAATCCGTGCAGGCTCCACCTTTAGCCAATGAGGGAGCGATCACATAGGTTGAATGCCCAGTCAAAAATGGGGCGAATGGAATGCAAAAAATTTATTCAAATGGATTTAATTTCTGGTTCTTAAGTCTGCAATAAAATTTAATAACTTAGTTTTAAAAGTTTTAATGTTTTTATGATTTTAATGCTGCAACACATTTTTATTTAAATGACCTTTTTGATTTAATATCACACACACACACACATGTCACACACACACACACACAGACACACACACACATATAGTGTAACATATATTATAAACATTTTTCAAAGGTTTATAATATATAATTTTTAGTTTTTTTTAATATTTATTTAAAAAAGAGGGCATGTAATGTCATATGTTTTTGTAAAAAAAACAAAAAGCCCGAAGGCTATTGAAATGTAGTGGACTATGTGAGCATAATTTTTAAGAGAGCATTGTATGCATGTTTCTTGCAGTGAACTGTGTATTGAAAAAGCCAGAAGGATAAAGAAAAAATAGCAGTGTCTGTATTGTAAATTCCAGAAGGCAGAAAACAGAGTTTTTACTGTGTGTATTTTTTTGATGTAGATAGAGAATAGAATTGAAAGAAAGAACTATGTTTTTGTAGCAGTCAAAGAAAGTGTTTTTTTGTAAGCCAAAACAATAGTTCTGAGCCATTTTGTAATAGCTTTTCAAGGTTTAATGAAATAGTGTTTTCTGTATCTCTTTCCATCAATTTCTCTGTGTTAGGAGGATAGACTTTGTTTTCTCTGTGTGTGCTTGGAATATTTAAGAAATTTCAACAATCCACATTTCATACTAGGGTGACAGTTCTGATCTTTTTTGTTGTTGGTGCATAAATTATGTGAGCGGTTGCCTATCCATTAACCATAACATGAAAATTTATTTTAAATTGTGGCAACCCTCAGCCAATGGTCAAAGATATATCAAATAGTAGCAATCAACCAAGGGATGAACAAATAAGCACGTCCGATCATACAAATGGCTCAATTCCCTCCTAGTGTGGTTGATTAGTTGAATGGGAACCCTTGTCAGCAATAGGAATAACCTCTTGACCCTTACCCTAGGTATCTAATACTTCTTCACTCTTTGCAACTTATGCATCCATTTCTTTTGGGTATGGCCACACTTTGTATAATCATTGTTGTCACGAACTTCGATCCACAGCTCCCTGACTCGCTCAACTTCACTCCACAACATGAATCAACAATGCAGTCTCCTTGACATGGCTTCGAACAACGATGGCCCCATGACCTTTTAAAGAGCGCTCCTTCTCATGGTGTGGTGCCTCTTGACCCTCTCAAACATTGGATCAGACCCCTGCCACTTGGAATTGGTGATTCGCGGCACAACAACGTCATCATATAGGCGTATATCCAATGATTTAGTGTTTTCGTTCTGCGATCTACACTTTCCCAGTTAAAAGAGACAAGTGCGATTGACTTCTTCACTTCTGGTCAACTCTCACGCTGTAAGAAGCATGTCAATTCTATCAACCAGTCCAGATTGAGTGGCCTATTACGACTGATGGTTTATCTGTCCCTTCACAAGAAACGACTACACCCAAATTGATCCTAAGAGACTGTCGATCGAGAAACCATTTGCAGAAAAGAAAAAATAAATTGACCAGCTACGGTGGTAATCGATACCACCGAAAATAGGTTGCCAACTAGGGTGAGAGTGAATCCCACCGAAGCTATAAGCTGAGAATATTTCATGAAACCCTCGCTAGTTGAAAAATCGCATGAGCCTTCAATTGATATGCAAAAAGAAATTATCCAAAACCATTCTTTCTCTCGTTCCTCGTATGCCCTTTTAAAGCTTGATTGCATGAAAGAAACCATGGAAAATGACTTGGTTGAGAAGAAACTGAGCCAAATCGCTCCATCATTTATTTTATTTTTGGGATATTACATGTGGAGTCCACCTCGGATCCTCATGACACATTTTTTTTTTCACGACTTGAATCTCTCTTACTTAGATTTTCAAGCCTTGAACCAGACCATGAATGAGACAATCCTTTTTTAGGTTGCATTTGGAATCTTTCACGATGGTGTTAATTATAGGAAATTTTTATCTCCCGTTGAAAAGTAAGAAAAGTAAAGTAGGAAAAGTACATTTTATCCCACCAAATCTTACAACTTAGTCCAAAACACTATGGAAATATTTCTTATTCAACATTATTTATTTAAATGTAAAATTATATTAAATATAGTATACATTATATGGAAATTATTGAGGATACTATGATTATTCATTTATTATTGATGCATTTTCATGCATATCTTATTTGTATGGATGGGACCTTTATGAAATATGTTCATAATGGATAAAATAACTAGAGAACTTTATCAAATATGTTATAAATGTCAAACAATACTTCATATTTAGTATTTTTAGTCCATTTATGTTTTATATATACTCTAATAGGTTTTTCTATTTTAACTTTCAATAAAAGATAAATACATTATGTATGTATGAAATTATCTCAAGTTCTCTTTCAATTCTTGTATCGCTACTTATGGAAAAAAAATTAACAATATTAACATTTACTTTTCATATATATATATATATATATATATATATATATATATATATATATATATATATAATTTATTCATTCTTCTATTTCATTAAAATATTTTGTAATACTAATTTTAAAGAAAAAAATCGATTGGTAGCAATGTCCAAAAAAAACAGAAAGACAATAACATTAAGTGGGTCTTGTTTATATGATAGTGATGGTAAGTAAAACATTTTTATTTACCATAATCTTCACATTGGAAACATAAATATCGCTATAATGTATTTAACATATCAAGAATATTATAAGTCCAAATTTATTGTGCATTAAATCTCTCAAAATAGTTTAAAATGTGACAGAGAAAATCCTAGAAAGGTGTCTCACTTATAAGTATGTAAAGCAATCATATTTTTACCTACCAATAACTATGTATCGAAAGACAAAGATTCTTTTACTCATTTTCTAATCCCTAATATGAATGGTTGCAGAGACTATTGTGATAATTGATTCAGAAATGTGAACCACACTATCCATGTTCTTATCAACTCATCAGTGGTTATACAGGCCAATTGGATATTAAATTGAGATCCATAATGCATGATTGTTGATTTGGATCATATGTGTCTTGCATTGTCATGCACGTACTTAATTTAAAAAAATGAGATATACGTGCATTGACGTGATATGATAAATAATAAAATGACATGAAAATAATCATATATGTAAATTGTTTGATATTCCAACTCATCTTCCTACTTGAGAAAGGTTGGAGCTATTATCATCCCACTCCATATCTTTGGTTCCACTGGACCTTACCCCGCAATCAAGGGGTTCGAGTTGGAAATGTCCAATCCTTTATGGAATTGGAAGAGTTGCCTTATTTTCATTCTCCCGCAGTATGATAGCCTCTTTTATCTCTACAACTACTTCACTAATGCTGGGCCTAGATGATGGTCTATCCCCGAGACATCTGAGAGCTAGTTTCACAATACGGGTGATTGACTTGATGTCATAGTTTCCATCCAATTTATTGTCTACGATTACTGCTATTTTGCCAGGATTTCCATCAACCACATATGATGTCACCTATACATTACATACACATATACAAAAGAAAAAATATATTATTGGTAGTCATACACTTCAAAATCTTGAGTTATAGTGTTAAGTGGGGTTGTTGCATTAAATCATTATCGATTTCTTAGTATCTTAGCCATTGGATGAGGTTATGTTCCTCTTCAGGAAGTTTTATATCTATGGGTAGTTTTCCACTGATGATCTCTAACAAAACTACTCCAAAACTATATACATCACTCTTTTAAGTCAACATTTGTGTGCAAAAATACCTGTAAATTCATTCCACAACAAAAATTAACATTTTCCTCTACTCATACTCATTTCATTTCATTAAGCTTCAGCAACATTACAATTTATATGTATAGTTTACTCTAGATCTAGGTATCTCGAAGTTCCTTTCACCGTAGTGGCAACATGAGTAATCTCCCCATAATTTTCCATCATCTTTGACATACCAAAATCATCCAATTTACCATTCAAATTGGTGTCTAGAAGAATGTTAGTGCTCTTTATATCCCTGTGATGTATCTTTGGAGTGTAATCCACATGCAGATATTCTAGTCCTTTAAGCATATATTCCAGGTTGATCAGAGAAGAAATATGGTTAAGAACGACTTGTAAGATAAAGTAAATATTGACCTATTTAATTATATTTAGTTATATAGAAAGAGATATCGAAAATTCCACTGAATTGGTGTTACCCTGGGTTACATCTAATGATATATTGATCCTTGTTGTCCAATTTAGTTTGGAAAATTCTGCACCAGTGCCTGGAAAATAAATTAAAAATTGATATTATTATTTATATTAATATGCGGCAACTGAATCAGACAATATTTGTGAGAAATATGTTTACCATAAAGGCAGTCCCTTAGGGATCCTCCAGACATGTAGTCATAGATGAGCACAAGCTCTCTAGACTTGTCACAGTAGCGAAGTAAAGAAACCAAGTTTTTATTGTGGACTCTAGAAAGAAGATTGATCTGTTAATCAAGCAAATCTAGTGATATTCAATGATTACTATAAATTTATATTTTTCCTTGTCACATATAAGTGCAACTTAACTACAATTAATGTAAATAAACAAAAATAGAAATTTAATCACTTTACAATGTTTTATGAATCTCAGACCTACCTCATTCATAAACTCCTGATCACCTTGTTTGGAGAATGATGAGAGAACTTTTACAGCTACCTCTTTCCCTTCCAGCAACTTACCAAAGAACACTGATCCAAAACCCCCTTGTCCTATTTTTCAGCTAAATTTTTCTATGGCTGTGACTATCTCTTCGAAAATAAAGGCACATGATACCATTGGATTTGGCACCATAACCATTGAGGATTCTGCAAAACAGTAAATTTACTAAATATGAAGGAAAAGTGATAGGTTGCTTCGTATGCTAAACTCCGGCTATTATAATTTCCTAAAATTCAAGTCATTTGCTAACCTTCAACGAAGTACGTTTTTCTCCCTACTTGTTTCCAATATACAAAAATACCCGCCACTAATGATAAAATCATTAATACAGCTCCACTTATTGTTATTCCGAGCATAGCTTTGTGCTTCATTATATTATTTCTGGTTTCTTGAATTTTTTTGATACATTCACTTTCATGCATACATAAGTACTGATTCCCAGAATATCTGGAAACAAAAAATACAGATATTTAGTGAGCTTATTAACTTACCTCAGTGAGATAACACAAAATTTAACCCATTTATCATTAACATTGTGTGGGGACGTTCCCTATCTAATTTTAAACATGAAACTGTTAGAATGGGATTTTTTTGTTTAAAAAATTAATAAAATATAAGTTATCAGATTACTTCACTTCCAATGAAGCCATGTCCAGAAGCTACAGAGGAATTACACCACTAAAATCATTGTTCTCTATAAGCCTGTCACAGATGTCAAAAAATAAAAATTTTATACGATAACAGTAGTTATTTACCTTTTAATTTGAGCTAAGGATAGATAGGCTTACAACTCTTTAAGATTTTTGAGTTCAGATAGCCACTCCGGGACACTACCACTGAAGTTGTTTTTTTGCACGTGTTTGCACAACAAGCGAGAAATGGCTGTAGTTTTCTTTAAAAAATGACATTCAATGTGCTAAATAATAGTGAACCAACAAGGTGAGCATTTATGTTTAGAAGGGAGTACTTACAATCTCTCCAACTTGGTTAAATTGGAGAAATTTGGCAAGGGCCCAATAAGGTAATTATTATCAAGTGACCTGGAAATTTAGGCACAAATGGATCAGTTCCACAACTAAGAATTCTCGCAACTAAGAATTCTCGCAACTTTTCAACAATATCCATGATACCAGGGTGGAAACGTGAAGCTGGGTTACACTTTTGTTTGAATCGGGGGCTGAAAACTTTTTTCGGCAATAGTTCCGCCGAACATTTTATAAATTTCGGATGAACTTTCTTAGAAATTTTAGCAGAACTCGTGATTCCGTTTATATTGACGGCACACTGATGGCGTGGGCAAACAGAATTTTTGCTGGAGATGCGAAAACTGGCAACAAAAGTTCGGCCGAACTTTCAACAACAGTTCGGATGAACTGTGAGTTCAGCCGAACTTTTACTTTTAAAATAGTTCGGCCAAATTAGTTTCTATAAATAAATCACCCGCAAAGTTGATTTGTTTACCGGTTTCATTATTTGCGCATATTTCTGTCACTGTCGTTGTTGCTCTTTTCATGGATTTTCACTCCTCCTGTCTGCGCTGTTGCTCCTCCCGTCCGCGCTGTTGCTCCTTTCGTCGACATTGTTGCTCCTTTCGTCGAGTATGTTCGAACTTACCTCAGTTGCATGAATATTGTTTAATGTTAGTGCAATACCATGCAAGTATGTCATATGATCTTGCATGCAGAACTCTAATTTTTATTTTTTAATGAGTCTTTGATTGCTAATATCTTATTATAACTTTTTATGTCGTGCAATATTGTCTTGGTGGTTAGAGTTAAATATTAGAAAACAGAAGTGAAATGGGAGGATGATGATGAATGGTTGCAGAACTTTAATTTGATTTTTTCCACTAGTATTTGAGTGCTAATACACTATTAAGTTGTGCAATATTTTCTTGGACAATAATTGTCCATGTCATTTTAGCATTGTAACATGTTCCAACTAATATACGACCTCTTATTGAAATAGTACCAGTGAATGGGCACTTCTTGTCGATGTAGGTCTCTTGAATAGCTTCCTTGGGTGTCTTGAAACCTGTTGCCACATTTTCCAGGGTGTCTTGAAGCTTTTCCCTTGAATAGCTTCCTTGGGTGTCTTGAAGCCTGTTGCCACATTCTTCCAAAAACTGTTGCCACCTTTTCCAAATCGTTTCCCATTCCCAGACTTCTTGGAAATGAGAAAGACTTTTGGTTTCTTTAGAAAAGCTCTCTTAGTCTATTCTACCATGGCTACAGGAAATCGAGACTCCTGCCACGGCCGCTCCCACTTCTACCAGAGAAAGAAGATTTTCCTGAACTTTCATATGTCCTTCCTAATGTCTATCTACTGATGTATAGCATATTTTTCTATATCTCTATCGTTTCCGCTTTTTATATAGGGATGTACGGTTTTCTGACCATGATGGGATGTGGTTAAAACCCCCCGTAATATGTTTCCCATTGTATTCTTTGCCTCTCTTTCCTAGATAGGTAAAGTATATTGTTGGATGATATGTCTCATTTTTCTCGCTGTATAGCTGAGTATATGTCTATATGCATATGAACTGATTAATATACATCAACATTTTTTTCTTCCTGAAAAAAAGGTTTCCAGGTCTTGGTTTCTGACTGAATCTATATGGACATTTCTGTCTAGTTAAATACCCTTATGTTTGCAAGTTTGATTTATCTTTTAAGATTTTTCATTTGTGTGTTGTATGCATCAAAGATTTCTATTCCTAGTTTTTCTATGCACATCAATTCAACTGCACAAAAAATTATCTAATTTAATATTATTTTTTGCTAAGTTAGTTTATGTTTTAAAAATGTGTAGTGTTGTATGTAGCAAAATATTATATTACAGGTTTTGTTCTACATATGCATTTTGGTGTTTTGAGATATCCTTGTGTGTTAGGTTATTTATGTTTTTAAATTTTGCAATGATATGTCGCAATATTTTTATTACAGTTTTTGGTTTGCATGTTCATTTTGGCTTTAGAAATATTCTTTCCATCATAATATCATTGTGTTTGATATCTTGATTTATGTTTTAAATTTTTCACTCACATGTTTTATCATTTTGTAGCAAAGTATTTTTATGCCTGCTATATTAGGCTCTCTCTTTTCATTGAGTTGTGTGTATGGTATGGTTTCATTTAGACCATTTTCAACCACAATAGTGTTCTCTGTCATTACTGCAGAAATAAAAAGCACATGTTAGACATTATCATATTCACATAGGCAAAAAAGGGTTTTCCTTTACATATTAAAATGTCTTTGAAAAGTTATTTCTATTTAAAATAAAAAGGTGAAAGATTAGTTTCAGCAATTACTAGAACGAATAGATGGTAAGGCCCACAGCAACAACTGCAAAAGCAATGCAATATAACCAATCAACCTACATCAACAAAACATATGGTCTTGAATGAGCTTTTGGACTCTTTAGATATAAATGTACACCGTGGCAATGTATCTTATATAAAAATTTAATCCATGTGCTTAACCTTAACATTGACACAAATGGAATACAATTTTACTCACTTCTTTATGATAGAAAAATATGCGGATGAGTATTTCCCACATATCTGAAGTCGAAAGGGATAGATTAAAAATGGATGCGTCGGTCATCTATAAAGATAAATTAAAGAAGCATGACATATTAGTAATGCAAATTAGATATGTGTACCAATTATGTTCATATAACACAACAAATAGATGATTCAATACAAATGTCACATAGAAGTGATATTTATCTCATGGGCCTTCAACTTAAATTATATATCTAGCATTACATTAAGCTATAGGAGATAAATCAAAGAAGCATTTGAATGCAAATTAAACATGTATAATAATTATGTCCTTTAGCTCAATAAATAGATAATAATTTGCAAATGCCATATCTAAGCTATATTTCATCTAAGTAGCCTTCAATTTAAACTTATATGTAATGTTAAATTATATAAAAAAATAGCAGTAATCCAAAGTTTAAAATAATATTTAGAGTTAGTATAAAATGTGACATATAATTTTCCTGCATGGAAAAACATAGTTACCTACAGTTCAAAACTCATGCATTTGAATACAAAGTGGGTATACGAATGAGCAAGTATATTTTTTCTAGAAATGAGGAAGTGAAGGTTGATAGAGAGCCACACAAAATTGCAAATTCATACCTTAACAAAATTGTTAGATCCTTTTAAAGAAAACATGTCATACAATCAAATTTCATCGAAATATATGATAAAATCAACACAATTTTATGAAAAAAAGTATACCATTTTTTACATTTCACATAATGCAAATAGATAAATATTACTTAAGTATTGTTATAAAGATTTAACTACCCATCGAGAGATGGCCAAGTGATTGAGACAGGGCATCATCATAATAAAAAAACCAAGTACAAATTGTAGCAATCCTAGAATCATGCTTTACATAAGGTAAAATTGGGGAACTCATGACTTACTATTGATAAAAAACATTTACCCTTACCAAAAAATATATGATAAAAATTGACAAACTACATAAGCTTAAGCTTAAGGGGATATAATCCTTCTTGCCTTCCATATAGATAATGAAAATGATTGTTCCAAGTGTCATGTTTCTTCTCATGTTACTTTATAAACCTTGATTGGAAAGAAAAATAGGAGGGAAAAAATGTAAGAAATATAAAACATAATGAAACACAATGTAAGAAATAGAGAACATAATGAAATGCACACATACATATCTCTATACATTCAACACAATTATTTTCCTAGGAAATCCTTATGGGAGACAAGCAACCCTAACAAGTAATGATGCTCTAGACTCCTTTTTCCCTGGGAAATCTTTATGGGAGAAAAACAACACTAAAATGTAAACATGCTCTACTCTCTCTTTTCTGGTATGGAAAATATGTAAGTACAAAGAAAGAGGTAATCTCTCTAGAGTTAGCTAAGACTTTTGGCGTGTAAGGTTGCTATAAAAACTTAACTTCATACATTTTTCTCTCTGACTTCACACTCCTAGTTGTATTTTCAACTATGGAACAAAATACAATAACACAAAATGGAACTCTTATTCCTCCTAGTGGCCAAGTATTTAACATAGCATGATATCCAACTAGGTGTAAGATTTGACTCCGTCAACCATTAACGAGGTTTGTGATTTTATACCTTTTAGAGTCTTGTTAAAATTCCCCATGTAGCTAGCTTGCTATGCATGAGTAATGGGGATAAAATGACATTCTCTCGTACCATGGTGGTCAACGTGATAGGTCAACTTACTAAAGGCATAAATTTTGAATGAACTTCATTTGATGTTTTTCTTGCACCATTGGATATGTCTTTAAGTGTAGAATAATGGTCAGGATTTCGGCACAAGGGATAATCGTTTGACCCCTAGAAATGTCATTTAATACCTCAAAATGACTCCAAAAGGTTTTAGATCCCAATTCTCCACCCACCATTAAAATGACCCTACAAGATGATTCTTTCAATTTTTTCACTCTATAAGCATCAAAATATATGACAAATAATATAATTATCCAATCTAGATTATTATTTAATAATTTGATAAATTTATGAGTAAGATATACATCATGGAATTTAAATAAATAGCTTTAATTCATTGAACACCCTTGTACATTCCTTGTTGATACTTTGAAAGTAATACGTTTTGAAAAATAATTTGTTTATGGATTCTATTTTCCACATTCTCTCAACCATATCAAAAACCTTCTTATAGTATTTGAAACCATCTATATACAAATTTTCATTTGTTTCTATAGGAATTAACATATTGAAATATTAATTGTATTTATGTCTTGTGTGCTAAGGAAGGGAGGTCATGAACCTTAGGAGAAGAGATAGTATTTTTTAAGTTAGGAGGGATACTTTTTATGAGATAGAATTAATTTAAAATGCTTCTTAAGATTATGTAACTTTCGAACCATAATTACAAATTTATTTATTTTTTTACTTATCATTTAGTTTCTAAAAGTTGAAGAATTTATGTTGGTAAATAATTAATTAGGTCTATTTAAATCATTTACCACTTTTGGGTTTTTTTTTTTCGTGGTTTCATTCATAATTTCACTTTTATGCAAATTGTCAATTTTATTTTTTGACACCACGTGTTCACAATCAAAAGACATAAGGTCTTTCCCATACCAAAGTATGTTCTTTTAAAACATGTCTTCTTGGTGATATGGGTGATTTAGAAATGATTGGGAGAGCGAAATTCCTCATTTAATACACAATATTTTTGGTTCATGCCACTAAGCCAAGAATTTTAAATTCAAATGAATTTTAATATAACCAACTAAATCTTGCAAAAAAAGAATAAAACAATTTATGTTAGGGTTGTGGATTTAGGCATTGAAACAACACCATGATATTTCAAATTTAAAAATAACGGTTTGAGTCCTAGGTAGCTTAGAATCCTATTTGTTTTCAAAATAAGGATGCACTCCAATTTGATTCTCATGATTAGGTGTAATCATGAGGCTCTTGCTCAAGAGTGGACCTTCCCAAAATCTTGTGACGTCTTGTCACAAACAAAACCATCAAACTGAAAAACACATCATGCAAGAAACATATCTCGCTGACATATCATTTTTCTCCTTCAAAGAAAAAAAATTCACATCATGTGAATATCTCCATGTACTCTTACATATTGGTGTACAAAACCATCAACCAAACACAAGTTGACAAAACATGCTTCTTCAAACAACTGACTCTCAAGTCAAATAATAGCTCATGTACAAATTTCCATATTTGTTGCATTAAGTGTGTCAACATAACTCTACTTTCAACATATTTCTTCATGCAACATGCACCATACTTTGAATTTGCAAAGAAATTCATGAAACATCAAAATACATGAAAGGCCTTAATTGGATAAGAAATCTAACCATCTGTTACCAAACCATTTCAATGGCGCTTCTTTTAGCTGCACTTCATCATCATGTGAATCATCCTAACCCTCATCGATTATGGAATCCTCTTTTCCATTCTTTTCCTTATCTCTTTCCACCTTCTTCAAATGTTGTGGATGACTTGTTGGATACAAAGTACAACATTTGTCTACAAGGTGACCTTTCTTATGGCAATGAGTAATAAACAATTGCATCTTATTTCCAACATCATTTTCCATGTCCAATGGGCCTTTGAATTTTTGCCTCATTGATTTAGAAAGTTTCATGTGCATGGATATATTCTTACAACATCTATAAACATTATGATTATTCAAACCACAAAAGGAACATGCAAGTTCTTTTCCAAATCTTATGTGAATATTTACCATGTTTATCATAATCAAAAGAAATTTGATTAAAGGAAAATTTATACCTTGAACATTCACCGTTGTCGCCTTCTTGAGGAGGTGAATTTGATGAGGTAGTGGCTCTCCTCTGAATACTAGCAATGAGTTCAATGAATCTAGAGCTTTCAACATCCTCTTCTTTTACATTCTCATTAGCTGCATGATTATTAACATCGTCTTGCAAAGAGGGTGTAAAAATTTTCCATTCATCATGAACACAAACTTCACAAACTTCACAAGCTTGAGGTAATGAACACAAAATGAAATTCCTTCTTGGAAAAGCTTCATGTGCCTCCTTGGCTTTGGATCATTCTCCATCATGTTTTCCATAACCAAGACCCAAATAATTAGGCCCTTCCTCAACAACATTTGGCTCAACTATGCCTTGTACATGTTTGCCTTTAACCCTTTACTTTCATAGCACATTTTCATCAAAAATTTGGACCTTATTCCTCTAGTGTGTCTCTCAAAATCATGTACACATTCAGTTTGAGAGGAAATTGAAGACAGAAACCAATAACTAATTCTTCTAACCTTGACTAAAATGAGCTAAATTGTACTTTGATACCAAGTTGATTTGAATATGGACAAACTAGTTTTGTTGGGATATCTCCCTCATCAATTAAAAAAAATTGTGTTTAGGATTGTCTAGAGTTAGCCAATTGGGAAGGGGTTTATGTGTCAAGCTTTAAGTGTATTTTGTGAGAAATCTATGAGTTAATTAGCTTTTAAAAACTCATGTGTACAACAAATAAAATGCAAAATTTTTATTTTGGAAATTTTTTTCCCTCAATCCAGATTCCAATCATTGGACATGTAAGAGGAAGAAAGAGGGAATTCACTTTTCAAAATCTACACCTTGTCTAAACCAAAATAAACTAGAGGTTCGGTTTTCAAATACATTCACTTATTTGGAAAAGTTTTAGCTACCAAAAGTCCATATGCCAATCTACCTCCCAAGAAATTCATTTATTACACAACTGGTTAGTTTTTTGTATTCCTATATTCTTTATCAACCTCTTCTAGTGATTCTTGAAATGTGGATACTTAAATCCTTCCTAAAAATTTGAGCTCTAAAACGAGAAGACATACAAGGTAATTTTAAGTCATTCCTCTATCCAATTATAAAAACCAAGTGAATATTTCTACATATTGATTTCTGTCCCATAAACTGTACAATATAGGTCATTTTTTTCTTTCAACTTATTTAAATATTGTTCTAGCGCACAATTGTTCAATGGTCTGATGAAATTTCATTGATAAAGGCATGATTATGCCAATCCATGTTGCATATTTCCATTAACAATGTTTACTTACATGTAAAACAATGTTGTCTTTGCTTTTATGTTATTTTGAGTTTGCTTTTAGTGCTGAAATTGGAATATATGATATTAATTTAAGACTTGCAATTATAGCTGCTGAGATACTATTCTTTTTCTCTACTATATTGCTATTTCTAGTCCTCTGGGTGCTTTCTTCATATATATATTTTTTAAACTAATTGAAGGGATTTGTAATTCTATATTTTACCATATTGCTTGTTGGTTCCATGTAGATTTAATTGACATAGAATAGGTGGATTCTGTTTTTGTGATTTCTGTAAATTTTTTGGCACATCATATTGAATTTATATAATTTGTGTAGCTCCCTAACATTCAGATAGAACCGTCATTGAAAAATGTTAGGGGGGTTTCAAATTCACATTGGATAACACCCTTCTCTGGGATAAAAAAGTTTAAGAAACATAATAATAGAGAAACAATTAGTGACATCACCAAAAGATGTAGCCTCTTCAAGGTATCATATCCTCTCATCAAGGTCTAACATGGACCTTAATGTCATAGCCTTCTTTTGCCTAAAATGAATGCAAATTTCCTTGCAATTTGTCCAACATTCATAATTCATGCTCATGGAACATGAGTGTGTTGTAATTGTGATAACATCTGCTATATGCAGAAGCTTTAATAAAAAATGATCTAAAATGACATTTTTGCTCTGTTTTTTTCAAGATTCAAGGAAAATTACACCAAGTAGCTTCCACCCTCATATGACCATCATGTCAAACTCATCTCAGGATATTGTCCAAGTAAGAACCACTTAAGCAAGAAATCTAGTATGTACATGACTCTCCAATTTCAATTAGCAGCAATGACAGTTCTAAGTATGGTGCAAAAATTGCTCCAGATCCTCAATGGGGCATGTTTTATGACAATAATTTGGGGAGTGAGAGAGGGATATGGTAGGAGAAAAAATTCAAGGAATCCACGAGAAATTGAAAAATATATAACTAATAAGGTGAAGACACTTTGTAACCTAAGAGAGAAACCTGTTAGGAAATGGGTGAAGTTGGTATTACACACCCAATTGGATAACCTTGAGGAGAAAACATTTCTCCCACTTTATTTGTTAGCATAACCTAGTAAGTGTTATTCACTAGCATGTATTTTGTAAAGGGCTTGACCTAGTTCCCATTCAACTCCATCCACTAGGTTGTAGAGGATTCGAAGCCTAATTTCATGAAAAGTAAGTTGGGGATGATCACATTGACCTGATTGATGACATTTCTATGAAGATTAACTACCTTGAACTATTTTTCTACATAGGGAAAGAGAGACATTCCCATGTCTGAGCATGAAAACATTCTTTGATATTGTTAATGCCTCTAGTGTTTACTTCTACAAGTTTTATAGGCAGAGTTTGTAAAGGGCCAGGTAGCCTCTAGATCTAATCTGTTATGAAAGGTGACATATCTAGTAAATGGCCCTATAGTCAATCTCTGGAATGGATCTAAATAGAAGTTCTTCATTTTAATATCCATAAAACACAACAACTTTAAGGTAAAATATGTACATCTGTCATTTCTCCCACAAAATAAAGTGTATAAGTGGTAAATTTTATACCAAGTGTGCTCCCACCATGTAAAGCATAATTTGGTGAACTTATCATTTTTATAATTTCTTTTTCGATTAAATTGAGTTTCACACATCAATTATTTCTTTGAAAGTTGTGCTCCACATAATTTGTGTACACTAAATTACAAATTGATTTTCTGATTTATCTATTTTTTGTAAATGTTGACCAATAGATATATATATCATGGAGGATGAACAACGAACATCAGTCGAATCCCATATGGAGGTTCAGGGATCGGGGGATGTTCACGGTATTTAAATATAATCTTAAATCTCCATACATGTGTGTACATATGGAATTGATTTTTTATTAACTTTGTGAGTTAAATTAGTTGTTAATAAGTTTCATTTTTTAATTTTTAGGAGGTAAGAGGAGAAGGGTTTCTACTCCATCCATGGAGCGTGCCCATGGTTCAACTACTCGTGGTATGGTTCACGCAATTTAATCAATGAATATATGTATATGTATTTATTTGTACACATGAATGCATTTTTCAATTGACTATAAATTCGTATTTGTTTATGAAGCTTCTCCCTTGTCTCCAGAGGTTGTTGGTCCTTCAAATCGACCTAGAGGGCCATCAATGAGTTGTAGCAGGTTGCGTGAAGGGGGTGATATTTATTCCCCCGAAGACCAATCAACGACTACTGGTTCTCAGCAGGGTCATTTTGGGTCTGGTTCTCAGCAGGCTCATTCTGGGTCTGGTTCTCAGCAAGGTCATGTTGGAGAATATGCTAACCAACAACGTCAAGGTTGCCATGAATTTCAATATTTTTTCATTAATTTTGTACAACTT
This sequence comes from Pinus albicaulis, assembly GCA_034641835.2. Classification (NCBI taxonomy): domain Eukaryota; kingdom Viridiplantae; phylum Streptophyta; class Pinopsida; order Pinales; family Pinaceae; genus Pinus; species Pinus albicaulis. Next base: position 35,505 of record JAXQQM020073944.1, on the reverse strand, counting down.
TTTTTACATGTGTTTTTTCTAATATACGAAATTATATATATATATTGATGCAGAGGGTGAAAATGTTCCAACTAGTGATCAAAATAGACGCAGGGCAGCACGCTACATTCAAGAAGAAGGTTGTCAACCTAGCACAACTTATCCGGCCGAGATTACTGATATACCATGGGAAACAAACATGGCGCAATGCACCTTGCAAAGGTGTGAAAGACTTCATGCAAAATTGCAAAGAGATCTCGTGGCTTTGTCTTTACTTGCTGAGAGTCGACAAAGCCTTGAAATAGTTACACATTCATTGGGCGAAATTGTAAATGTGTACAGAAATCCAACGACTGATACATTTGTAGAAATGATGAGAAAGAGGAAAGAAATAGTAATGGGTCTAGATAAATGGGAGGACGTAAAACAAAAAGTTACAAAAGAAGTGGCCAAGTCAATGTTTAATTACAAGGAAGGGCCAAAAAGAAAAATGTTGAAGGTGCAGTATTTCAAGCACCCAGGCATAGCTCGTTATTTGTATGATAGGCACCTTGCGGCCTATGGAAGGCTTCCATGGAACGATGAGGTTCCTGTTTATTTTGCACAAATGTTTTATGCAGAATTTTTTTTGGGTATGAAACCCAACTACAATGACCTTCCGTCAGAATTTTTTGGCCCGAGGAAAGGTCGATTATATGACCGTAAGGGCGCTAAGCGAGATGTGGAGTTGCCTCGCCCTGAGCCGCCATTGGTGAGTCGACCGTTTCGAGTCGAAACTCTGCGATCAGAGATGGATGCGACTTCTCAAATAAGTCGAGAAGCAAGGGATGTTATGATTGACAATGTTCATAGCGGATTGAGTGGAGTCGATCTTTGTTTAAATCGACAAAGAGCACGTGAAAATGCACGTGCCAATTTTGTTTATTGTACAGATGAGGAGATTTACAACATGAATGTTGAAGATCTCCGAACATATGCAATAAATTGTCGCAATGGTTTGCAAGACCTAATTTTTCATGAGGAAGAGGGCACCGGAATGGTATGTGTTAGTGACCTTAGGGTTTGAAATTATTTTAACATACATATACATGTGTACAATTTGTAATAAATACATGTGTATGTACATGTATACATTTATTTGTATGTACATTAATCTGAAAAATTTTTATGATTATATGTTAAAACACCATTTGCAATTCTCACACATGATGCGTGACGAAAATGTTAATATCACGTTCGAGACCTCTGGTTCAAACAATGCAGATGGGTCTGACCATCAAGATATGTTGGCAAATGTTAGTGTTTTTAAAGTGACTTTAAAATAAATAATTGTGCACACATGTACATGTATGTATATATATAATTTGATAAAATGTTTTAACAGATACCGATTCCGTCTGATGTTTTTGGGATGGTGGTACCTTCTTCTTCCTTGGGAGATGTACCTTCTACTTCCTTGGGAGACGAGCCACAAGTATGGAAAATTTTTCACAAGTTTAAAATTTATGTTTAAAAGTTATATATATATATATATATATTCTACCTCAAAAAGTTCCATTAAAAATTGAGATATATATATATATATATATATAGAGAGAGAGAGAGAGAGAGAGAGAGAGATCTATATTTTGAGTTATTTAAAATTTTTTGAATTTAGGTTCCTATAGAAGATTTCTTTAATCCGCGGACTCTAGCGACAGAGATAGGAACATCCACAACATTTGAACAAGTTGTCTTTAGTTCCTTTTTTTAATATTATTGAAAATAAGTTTATATATGTACACGTGCATTTTCATTTAAAGTTTTAAATCTATATATACATATATATATGTATATGTATATGTATATGTATATGTATATTTATATTTATATTTAACTGTACATGTATATTGTACAGTTTACCGCTGCAGATGTTCCTATGGGAGAACTTGTTCATCAAATGGAGAGGGAACCTCATGAGGTATTGCATGATTTTTTTGTTATATTTTGTTTTTTACATGAAGTTCTAGATATATGTATTTTCGTTCATTTTTAAAACATCAAATTTTAATGTTCAAGTACATGTGCATTGTGTATGTAGGTTTCCCATTATGCTTCACATGATAGGGCATGGATTGAGACCCTGATAGGAAAGACACTAGATCCATCTCTATTTGATGGACATGATTTGTAGATTTTATTTCAAGATTTAGATGGTCTTAAAATTTGTTAAACTTGATACAGTTTGATACTTGTGAGATCTACAATTTTTGGACATATTTTATTACTTTATTAATATAATTTGTTTTATTTAATTTTTGGATGGTTTTAGTACTTTTGGCATGTGAATGTGAAGTAATGTTGTCATCTATAAATTAATGTTGTCATCTGAACTACATTTGGCATGTTATGTAATGACATGTGTTGTAATTTGTTTTGTTTTTAAAATTGAAGTTTTGGATGCTTGGAGTACATTTGGCATGTGAAGTAATGTTGTTATCTATATTTTTTTGTTAAATTAAAAGTTAAAAGTTTTGGATGGTTTCAATCTACATTTGGCATGTGATATTTAATGTTAAATGTTTTTATTGGATAGTTGAATTATAATTGGCATGGCATGTGAAGTTTTTAAAAATCAAGTTTTGGATGGTTTCAATCTACATTTTGCATGTCATATTTAATGAACTTTAAATGTTTAATGTTGCACGATATATAATCAAAAGGTTTTTAAAACTTAAAGTTTTGGATGGTCTCAATCTACATTTGGCACATGTGGTATATAATGTTAAATGTTTCTATTTGATAGTTGTTCACTATAATTGGCATGGCATTTCAAGTAATGTTGCACAAATACCGTTTGGATGGTTGAAGTACATTTGGAATTTTAAGATTTATTTTGATCTCTCCATGTAGTCTTGTTTGAATGAAAAAATTTCCAATAGGAAGAACATATATTTTCAATGCAACTAACCATGTATCGATTGAGCTCTAATTGAAAAAAGAGTTTAAAGAAGTAGATATATGTACAAATTATCCCTTTAATTTTGATTGGAAATATAAGTCTAGTACATATATATGTTTGTTGAATTTGGGTCAATGTCGTTAATGCACTCAAATAGGTAGCCTTGTCGATTTATTTACATTGTGGAAACTTTTTACCAGAAAATCCAACTAGTTTTTCATCAATGCACATAGAAAAACTACTTGGAACAATTAATTGCATTCTAGAATATCTATCCAATACAAGTAACATTCTTCATCAATGCACATTGAACATATCCGACCATTGGACAAACAAATTTTGTACTAGATTTTCAATCAGGAATAGAGATGTGGGTCAAATCCCACCAAAAGTCGGAGAAGTGCTCCGAGTCTCTTGTCTGAAAGGAATTTTCGTACAAAAAATATACTGTAGATGATTTATTTACATTGTGTCCATAATTTTTACCAGAAAATCCAACTAGTTTTTCATCAATGCACATAGAAAAACTAGTTCCAGTTTATTGCATTCTAGAACATATATATTGAGTACGTAAATAATTTTCATCAATGCACATAGTAAAACCAGAACAATTAATTTCATTCTAGAAAATATATATATATTTATATAGATATCCAATACATATAACATTTTTCATCAATGCACATGTATAGAAAAGCTACTTTCAGTTGATACTAGAGCACGTGCTTGTACCAAAACAATTTGTACATGTGCAAACACTTGCACAAATAACATAAGTAGCTCAATTTTTAGTTGAGTACTGGAAGTTCTAAAACATATTTAATCCAAAGAGAATAAATTATTGGAAAATTCACTCAAAAAAATTCTAATGGAATTCCATCTTCAATAATCCGTTCATGATCGGATTTTGACATTTTCCATCTCTTAATTTTTGATTTTTTCTTTGATTGAAATTCTATCAACTTTATGCGTGCTGCACCCACCAAGTGACTATATTGACAACTTAGGTAATCAGGTTCATAGTCTTCAAAGTAAACAAAGTCTCCACTTTGTTGAGTTTGTCTGAAAAAATAACCTTTCAGTATAATAGACCCTCTGTCATATTGAAATTCATGATCATTATAGTTTTGTAATAATTTCATTTTTTGTTTAGTGCAACGCATCAAATAATATTTCACATTTTCATCATTGTAAATAGGTGCAATTACAACAAAAACATCTCGTGCACAATAAAATAAACTTAACAAAATTATACATATTTAAATTTATTTCTAGATCTTTAAATCATTAGAAAGTAATTCAAATGTTACCTTCTCTAACAAGATCAGAAACTCTATCACCATCGGATGATATTGTAGTTTCCTCTGGTTGCATTTCTTCAAACATTGAAACAAACATTTTTCCCTTTGTATTAGCTCTGTATGTTTCCAATCGTTCACATACATTTTTTTTTCACAAATGTCATTGGATTTTGTGTTGTCTATGCAAACATCACAAAAACAAGAATATTTTCTTTTATCCAATGCAAACACATTTCTGGATGACTTTGTTTGAATTGAATGAAATTTTCGAGTCCCTTTTATTGTTTCAACATCACTTTCAATTGATCTATCTACGTCTTCGATTCCAATATGCCAGAAAAACCTTTATATGGAAAATTAGAAGAAGAATTTGTCAATATGATATCAAAATACAATCAAAGATAATCATTGCATGATAAATGTACTATGTTTAAAATTGTATTTCCAATATAGATTAAATTGAATGTACCTTCGCACTTCTCTTGATGGGTTAGTCTCATGGCTTAGAGCAACGATGCACCATTGAACAACTTTTTTAGTGTTCACAAGTCAGCTTGCAGAGTGGTCCATTTGATATCTTCGAAGTGCTCATTTTATGCATGCTCCTGCACCGTCATATTCTCCTTTTCCATAGCCAGTCTCAAAGAAATTCCAACAATGTTTAATGTAGGTTTTCTTATGAAGACAACACAACCAAAAGAATGATCGTGCAGATTTGAATTGACCTGCGCATCCATTTGACCATATCCAATGTTCATTGAATGTTATTCCACAATTTTTCAATGGATCATAATTTTTTCCAAAACAATGTTGTACAAAACATGTATCATGTGTATGATCGTCACTGATATAAAAGTGATATTTTTTAATGATATGTCGATTTTCACTCATGCTTTCTATATGATTGGCATTTTGTTTAGCATGTCTATATAGAATATGGATGAGCATGGAGACTTGGTCAGAATGATAGTATTCACTCTGAATTTCTTTTTATGGAACAAATGTGTAGTTTTCTGCAAAATCAATCACTGACAAAATGGTCCCTGGTGGAAAAACTTCACGAGATTTTTTGAATTTCAAGTCTTTCCATTGAGCTCTATGGGAATGCTTGGTGTATTTGTAAATTTCTGCCTCAAACTTTCTCAAAAAGTCTGTCAGAAAAATTTTGTCTTCTAGTAATTCAATTCTTTTAACACTATTTTCACCTTGAATCGATGTATCAATATATTCATATCTCTTCCATTTCACTTTCATGTTGGACAATGATTGATCATTTATATCAATACGATATTTGTTTTGAAATTTAGTCAAATTTCCACAATTATCGCATTTTTAACCACCAACACATTTCTTTTTGTAAAATAGTTCATCGCTTTCTCTTTCACATAGAATTTGAGATATGAAATCACGGATAGTGGAAGGAGGAGGTGAATCCTTCCATAATGTTTTACCAAAATCAAGGAATGTGTCATAATATAACTCAAATTCCACATGATAATAGCAACAACAAGTGTCGCGTATGGTGATAGGTTTTACATACCATGGTTTTTGTTGAACAAAATCACTGAGTGAAACATGAATTTGACGATTCTCTTCTTTGAACTTGTTGAATAACTCTATCTGAGTGGTTTTCAAGAAATAATTTTCATGTTCTTCATACTAATTTAGTGTTATTCTTTTTCGCATCACATGCCTTACAGTTGGTGAAATACGCAAATTGTTCTTCCAAAATTCATATATTATTTTTTTAACATTTTCTCCAAGTCTATCTTTGTATGGTTGCCTACAAATAGCTCTCCAACAAGCGAGTTCATCATTTACATCTATTTGCAGTCACAATTTTTTATGTTTGTGCAAATTTTTTCGCGAGCTTCCCAGTGCTCGTGCCATAGATGTTACCAAACGATTCTCTTGATTACTTGATGAAACCATTGCCATCTGGATTCCTCTACATACAATTGAAACATCTTTCTCTCTAGATCTCTTAATTTACTTTATAGCACTACTCATATTTTTTATCACATCTTCCTTCATTTTTTTATATTTGGTTGATTTTCTAATACTCAATAGTGTCGTAGCTTCTTTTAATTTCCTTAACGATAGGATACCTTTCAACATTTGAGCCTGAGTTGTCACCTGCTCATTTAAGAAATACTTTTCAAAAATGAAGTTAACACGATATCGTATAGCATGGTCAGGTTTTTTTATTTCCATATGTGTGAGTGTCAACATTTTCTAACATCTCATTATCGATAGTGATTTCATCTGTACATATTCGAAAAAATAGTACATATTCAATAAATAACTAAATTAATAAATATATCTATAATTTCAATGATATGTGCATGTGTTTAATATATATATATATATATATATACCTTGTGATTCAATTTCTTTATTTGGATTTCTTTCAATATTTTCACCATCTTCAATAATTGGTTCAATATCTCTTTCACTTTCTCTTTCAAAATTTTGTATCTCATCATCAATGTTTTGAAGAATATCTCTGTCTATTTACATTAAACAAAATACTTTTCAAATTAGTTCATCAAATAAAAATTAAGCTTCACATTTTACATGAGGATAATTTTAAATATATCAATAGATCATAATATTTACATTTACATACCTACTTCAATTTCTGCTTGAGGTTGATTTTCCTCTTCAATATTTTGAGGAATATCTCTTTCTGTTTACATTAAACAAAATATTTTTCAAATTAGTTCATCAAATAAAAATTAAGCTTCACATTTTACATTAGGAAAATTTTAAATATATCAATAGATCATAATATTTACTTTACATACCCGCTTCAATTTATGCTTGAGGTTGATTTTCCTCTTCAATATTTGAGAGGGCTTCTAACTTTCTTTTGCAAGATTGTCTTGTCTCTTCTCTACGTTCCTCAGGGTCTCTTTTTGTATCATATTTTCTCGCATAAGTTCTTCAATTTCCCATGATAATAGGGTATGAAGTTCAAAAAATTAGACAATAACTCGATTACAAAAAACATCACAAAAGATTTAATTTAAAAAAATTCACTTTAAATTTTTTGCAAAAAATACATACTCCAATCTAAAACACTTACTTTAAAAAATTCGAGAGAAAAATGTCTTCTAAAAATGAAATGAAGCTCAAAAGATTTACTTCAACTCAAAACATGTACATACCTCCAAGAAATGTCCTTTGAATGTACGTCTAAGAAAATTTCTTAAGTCCAAAACAATTTTTTGCAAAATCAGGCCACCTCCAAGAAATGTCTTCCAAAAAAATTCTTTAAACCCAAAAAAATTCTTTGCAAAATCAGTTTTCTTCCAAGAAATGCTCTTAAATCCAAACTTTGAAGAAACATTTTTAAACCCAAACCAAAATCTTTGTAAAATCAGATGAAATGTGCGAAATGTGTGAAAATTGTGAATGATTTCACGACAATTTATATTGCTGCGAAATGTGTTTTAGTAGGGGCTTCGCAAAGTTTTCCGGTCGACGGAAAGTTATACAAAAGTTTGGCCGAACTTTTGATTAAAAGTTGGGCCGAACTATTAAATCGTTAGACTTAACGAACCGTCAGTGCAAAACATAGTTCGGCCAAACTTTCAATTAAAGTTCAGCTGAACTAACGCATCACCAATTACGCAAAAACCAGACTCTAAATAAGTTTCTGCAACTTTGGACTGATTAAACTCCATGAAAGGTTTTTAATTAACTGTCAGAACCAACACAAGCATTTTCAAAATTGAATCTAATTTTAGGAAATATAACTTTTATGGAATTTCATAAACGTTTACTAATTTTAATTTTTTTTCTAATAAAATGGGTGCAAACAATTTCTAAGCATCATTGTGATTCAGTGAAATCAAAATTTTGTATCTCCCAAAATACATTGTAAAAAAAATTGAAAAAATTATGGGGCATTACATTGGTCTGTCGTCTCTAATGGGTAGCTTTTAGATTTTTAGTTTATAACTTATATGTTAAGAAATTGGTTGCGTCACGAAACATATCCAAAATATGCAGATTTTTGTATTGGACCGGTTCAAAATATTCTAGTAATTATGATATGCATCCATTGGCTTTGTAAATATGACGAAACCAAAGTAGACTTTGTCTAGATTGCTGTAACACATTTTGTTTTCTCAAAAACACAAATTTTCAATGAATACAACAGTCATAACATGACTTCTTATGAATCCTTTGATTGTTAAGAAACACACATTCAAAGAAACGCTAAGTTGACATATCAAATCTGCATAAAAAAATTTCAAAAAATAAGTAATAGAAAGCTAACAAAATTTCTGAAAACTTTTATTTTTATCGCAAAATGAAATTCTACATAGAATTTTTTTTATAGTTTGCAGAAAGTTGAAGAACCGAAAAAAATGAAATTTTTTTCTCAAAAAAGGGCAAAAAGTGTAACCCAGCTTCACATTTTCAAGAAGCGCTGCCGTATTGAACATCAAGTGTGTTAATATTCTAAAAGGAACGCAAGTCTGAAAAGGAAGGTCCAATATAAAGCTGTCAACTGAAGATTCAATTCGTAAGTTTCAAACAAATTCATAAAGTTCTTTGAAAAGGTTGGATTTACTTTATAAAGTGAAAGGGGTCCTTTGAATAATATGAAGGTGTATTAAAAGGAGGTTTCAAAGAATTTTTCTTAGAGAAATTCTTTAATGATTTTTTATTTATTTTTTTTAAATGGGGCTTTTCAAAAAGGCATTTTTTGAAAAAGGTTTTTGTTTATGAGTGGAGATTATAATAAGAATTTAAAAAAAAAGACTTATTATATAAGATTTTTTTTTTATATAAAGAAATTATATATATATATATATATATATATATATATATATATATATATATATAGATAGATAGATATCATAATGAATCCTAGGGTTTTAGTATAAAGTTTCTTTTGGAGCTTTGCAATGCATATAAAAAAATTTAGGGTTTCAGAAGTGAATTTTTGTTTGAAGAAAAATGGCTACAAGTAGCTTCCAGCCACAAATTTCTTGTTTCACAGGGAAGGATTATGATGTGTGGGCCATTAAGATGGATACCATGCTAAAAGAACATGATGTTTGGGATCTTGTTAAGTTTGGGTTTGTATAACCTCAAGATGATGCAAAAGAACGAGCCCTCAGTAATGTAGAGAGGGAACAATGGAAGAAAGACAAGTAGAAGAATGCACAAGAGTTGCTTCTAATCCAACAAGGAGTGGACCGAGCAGTGTTCTAAAAGATAATGACAAATTCTTCAGCAAATGAAGCATGGGACACTTTGGCGACAAGCTATCAAGGTATGACCAAAGTTAATATTGTTAAATTGCATAATACTAGGAGAGATTTCGAAATTCTACAGATGAAGGAGACAAAGGACATTGATTTCTTCATGAATCAGGTCATGTCTGTCATCAATAAATTAAAGATATATGGTGAAAATATTAAAGATCGAATAGTGATCGAGAAGGTTCTTTGATCTTTGTCTACCAAGTTTGATGTTGTGGTAGCAGCCACAGAAGATGTGAAGGATTTGGAAAAACTAACAATTGATGAATTGATGGGATCCCTTCTATCACATGAGGCAAGGATAGACATAAATAATGATTCCACTTTAGAAAATGCCTTCAAAAGTCAAGTTTATATTTCAAAAGGTCGAGGCAGAGGTCGATCAAGAGGCAGAGGAAAAGGCGGCAACTATGGTGGTCAGAGAGATGGCCGAGAAGAGCATGAGCATCAAAGTGGAAGTAGCAGCAGGAAAAGATTTCACAACAATCAAAGGTTTGAAAAATCAAAGGTGAAATGTTATTATTGCAATAGATTTGGTCATTATGATCGTGATTGTAGGAAGAAGATAGTTGATCAAGGAAATCAGAGAGCTAATGTTAGTACAGAGAATACTAACTTCATGTTTCTAGCATGCAACACCATGCATGAACTGTATGCTAAGGTCTAGCTATTAGACAGTGGTTGCAGTAACCACATGACAGACAACAAAAATTTGGTTCCAAATTTGGATGCCTCCGTGAAGATAGAGGTAAAGTTGTGGACTAACAAGACGGTCGATGTAGATGGCAAAGGAATGGTCAACATGGTGACCAAGCAGGGGGAGCCAAAGACCATATCAGAGGTATATTATGTCCTTGGACTCAAACATAATTTGATAAGTTTTGGTCAATTGACGCAGAAAGGATACAAAGTTATATTTTAGGGGCAACACTGTGTTATTTATGACAAATCCCCAAGCAAGGAGTTGATTGCAAAGGTGCAGATGACAAGGAACATACCCTTTCCTCTAATTATGAACTATAATGATCAGGTTATTTCTTTTACAACTACATGTTCTAATGATTACTGGTTATGGAACTTTCGGTTTGGACACTTGCATTTTTTCGGTTTAAGATTGTTGTGGCAGAAATAGATGGTCAGAGGTTTACCTCCCATCAAACAACCTGGAAGCACTTGTGAGTGTTGCATCTTGGCAAAACAACACTGTGAAATTTTTCTGAAAGGAGTTTCTTACAAAGCAAAGAAACCACTTGAGTTGGTGGATACAGACCTATGTGGACCTATAAGGACATAGTTGATCGGTGAAAGTTGTTACTTCCTCATCTTTATTGATGACTATAGCAGGAAGATTTGGGTTTACTTCTTGAAGTAGAAGTCTAAAACCTTTGCAAAGTTCAAAGAGTTCAAAGAATTTGTGGAGAACCAAAGTGATCGACAGATCAAGGTATTGAGATTTGATCATAGTGGAGAATATGATTCGAAGGAATTTCATGAGTACTGCAAAAAACATGGAATCAGAAGATAGTTTACAGCTAGATACACACTGCAACATAATGGTGTAGTAGAAAGAAAGAACTAAACAATCATGAACATGACAAGGAGCATGTTGAAAGCAAGACATGTGTCTAATGAGTATTGGGCAGAAGCAGTTGCATGTGTTGTTTATGTGATAAACAGATCTCCTAAAAAAAGTGTGATGAACAGAGTTTTAGAAGAAGCATGGTCAGTTATGTCATGCAGTGTATCTCATTTTAGAGTTTTTGGATGTGTAGCCTATGCACATGTGCCTAAGAAAATAAGAAGCAAATTAGATGATCAAAGTGAAAAATGTATATTTACTGGTTATAGTGAGCAGTCAAAAGCTTACAAATTATATAACCCTATCACCAAGAAGACAATAATTAGCATAGATGTTGTTTTCAAAGAACAAGAGTCATGGAATGGGACTGTAGACACATTAACTGATGCACAAACACCATTTATGGAAGAGGATGATGTAGAAGAAGAAGAGCAACGAAAACCAAGAGAGCAGACACCAAACAGAGTCACACCAGCAAGGACTCCAAGATTTTAAGAGTAGCATGGATCTTCAAGAAAATCAACATACCAGAATTCTCCAAGCAGCGAATCAGGTAATGAATCAAGCAATGGTAGTAAAAAAATGAGAAGTTTGAAAGATATTTATGATGAATTGGATGTTAGTTCAAATTTTTGATTGTTGGCATTCCAACCTGCTTTGTCTGAAGAAGAAATTAGAGATGAAAATTGGGTGGAAGCCATGGATGAAGATATGAAGTCAATTGAAAAGAATGATACATGGGATTTGGTTGATTTACCAAATGATAAAAATGTCAATGTTGTGAAGTGGGTGTACAAGAAAAAGGTGAATGAGAAAGGTGACATTGACAAATTTAAAACAAGACTTGTCGCAAAAGGAATCTCACAGGGACCGGGAATAGACTTTGGGGAAATATTTTCTCCGATACCCAGATTGGATACTATAAAAGAAGTTCTGGTGACAACAGCTCAGAACAAGTGGAAAGTATATCAGATGGATGTCAAATCAACCTTCTTGAATGGAATTCTAGAAGAAAAATTTTATGTGCAGCAGCCTCCAGGATATGCAGTTGAAGGTAAATAAGATAAAGTTTACAAATTGAAGAAAGCGCGCTATGGACTGAAGCAAGCACCTAGAGCATGGTAAAATAGAATTGACAGTTACATGATCAAGAATGGATTTTGCAGAAGCATCATTGAGCCTACCTTATACACACAGGTAAATGATCATGGAAAGATTTTGATTGTTTGCTTATATTTTAATGATATTATTTTTATGGGTGATCTTGAGTTGAATTTAAAGAAGCCATGATGAAAGAATTTGAGATGACAGATCTCGGTTTCATGAAATATTTTCTTGGCATTGAAATTGAACAATCTATAAAATGAATTTTTATTTGTCAAAATAGGTATGCCAAAGATTTGTTGAAAATATTTAGGATGGATAATTGAAAACATGTACCTACACCAGTTGCAACAGGTACAAAGTTAAGTAAGGATAATGAAGGAACAGATGTCAATCCAACTCTTTTAAAAAGATTGGTTGGGAGCCTCATGTATCTCACAAAGACAAGATTAGATATTATGAAGGAGTAAGTTTGATTTCCAGATTTATGGAGACTCCAAAAGACACACATTGGAGTGTTGGAAAAATAATTTTGAGATACATAGCAGGAATGAAAGATTATGGCATACTGTATTCATGTACAGAAAAGAAAGAATTGATTAGATATGTAGATAGTGATTTTGCAGGAAGTTTGGATGATCAGAATAGCACATCCGGTTATGTGTTTCATATTGGTTCAGGTGTGATAGCATGGGCATCTAAGAAGCAGCCTATTGTGACACTATCATCAACAGAAGTAGAATACGTAGCATCGACTTTAGCAGCATGTCAAGCAGTATGGTTAAGAAAAGTATTGGATGGACTCAAGCAACAACAACAAGGATCAACAATGACATACTGTGACAACACTTTAGTGATTGCACTATCTAAGAATAGTGTGTTTTATCAAAAGAGCAAACATATTGATACTAGATATCACTTTATTCGAGAACTTGTGAGTAATGGAAAAGTTCACTTGAAGCCTTGTAGAACGAGTGATCAATTGGCTGATATATTTACAAATCCATTAGCAGTAGATTTGTTTGAGTTGCACAAAAGAAACTTGGGTGTTGTAAGCCTAGCTGAGACATAGACCAGCGGGTATGTTTGAGTTGTAATGAGTTATGTTTTAGTTTAGCAGTCGTAATTAAGGGAGAGTGTTAAAATATATAACTACTTCCTGGATGCAAAGTTCGACAATCAGTTAAGTGAATTAGTTGAGTTGAGTTATTGATAGATTTAGTGAGTGAGTTAAAGAGTGAGTTAAGTGAGTTCATCAAGTTCAGTTATATGAGAATGTGTGCATGTCAATTTAAGTTAAATACCCTTCATCGTGTTCATTGTATTAATTGAGTGAGATTGTAATTTAGAGATTAATTGAAGAGCCGCATCTCATTATTTTGTGTGTGAAATACTTATGTTAATTCTGTGATTGAATCCTTTGCTTATCCAACACTAATTAGACATTGTCTTATAACTTCAAGTGGGTTTAAAAACAAGTAATTACAGTATGGCTTTAAAAAAAAAAAAACCCAATTACAGCATAGGAAGAAGAGTCAATACCCTTACCATCTTGTGAATTTGTTACCCATTCCATATCAACTATCAGAAAAAACTCATAGGCGTTGAGTATAGGACGAAGGGTCGAATTGTTGGCCTTGTACAAGTCAAATCGGAAGCTATCCATTTTATCCTATAGGAATGTTAGCTCTAAGGCACAGTAACTCGTACCATAATAATGATGTCAGACCGTTTTTCCACATTTATCTCCACATAAAAGGATCTCGATTCAGGTAAATTGAACATCTCGATGTCAGCAAAATATAACACCAGTAAGGTTTTCCATAATCCATATTCTGATCCTAGATTGAATCCATAGCTGTCCAGGTTCATAACTCATGCGGTTTGCATGACACTAGTTGGAGGAAGGTTTTTGGTGTAGTTCGTTAAAATTGGCTCTTGCGAACTTGCATACCGTACAACATCTAAGTAATTAGGATTTATGAGCGTTGTTCCCCAGATGCGGTCGAAGTTGTCTTGGGAATATCTGATCAGATCACCATCCAAAGCTGTTTAGGGCAGTTAGTCGTTAATAGAAAGAAAAAAATAGTGCAACTGAGTGAGGGTAGCACATGAAAATTGACCTTCACACATCAAAATTCTTTATATACAGTATCAATGTGAAAGGATTTCTTAAATCTCAAGCTTTTTCAACTTTATAAAAAATTCTCAAAATAAATACACACAAAACAAAACTCGATAACAACTCTCATTCATTATCGTCTTAAAAATATTCGAATAAATGAAGTTTAAAGCTGATAATGTTCGAGCATAAAATATATATACACTTGAAAATGTTCACCTGACCGTCGAATTTCCACCCATGTCAAACCTCCATGTAATAACATTTCACTATCAAAGTAATAACATGGAAATCGAGGAGTCGTAAAATACAAAATATGTACAATCTTTACTGTCTTTAGCTAAATAACAGATATTTAAGTTTTATTATTTTGTATGTTGCTATTCTTCAATTGGAAAATTCGACAAATAATTTTTAAATCAAAAATATCAAAAAATATAAATATAAATTTTTATATATTTGTATAAATATATAATCAAACATCGTACTCATAGATTTTCGAACATTGTGGTGATAGATTTTTTGAATTGATAATTTTTGAATACCAAACACATTTACAGAATTCCCACAAGAACAAAATTGCTAAACACAACAAATTCCTAAATACTACCCTTGTTTGTAACTGTCTTCCGACTTTTAACGTAGTTTTGAGTGTGTGAAAATTATATCGCATCAGTTTACTGATGACTCCACTTGCTTTACTGTTCACTTTTTCAATCAAGACGGCTGACTTGACTTGTTGGAGCGGTTTACACGTAAAGAGATATCAAATGCCATGCTATCGGTAAACTTTAATCAAAGCGTGTGCTCCACGACTCCACGTCAATCACTAAACATGTTTACCATTTTTCTATCCATGTGGTCTATAACATGCATTAAACATAAACACTAAACATCGCCTTAACTATATTGTTTTTTGTCCAGCAAATTATAGAAATTTTGAAGTTTTTGATAGTGCTAAATTTATTTCCACTATCAAAAATATTATTTAAATATTACTATTACAAAATATTTATTTAATTTTTCAGCTAAAATTCCACCCCTTTTAATCATCAAAACAATTCTTCCGCCTCCTTAAACAATTCTTCCCCTCCCTAAACCACTCCCTAAACATGTTTACCATTTTTTTTTGTCCATGTGGTCTAGACTCTATATAACATATGAAAATCTTATGAAACGAAGACGAAAGATGCCTTGACTTGCTTTGCTTTACCAGTCAACACGTAAGGAGACCTGGAGAAGGCGAGATTGAGGGAAGTGACAGGGTGGATGTCCCGAATGCTGAATCCGGTTAAGTCGGACAATTAAAATATGTACGCCATTACAATTAAATTATTTGCAATTTGATACTTGTTGTATTACGAGTTAACAGGCTAATCAAGTAGTAAGTCAAGTCTTCATTTCATAAGATTTTCATATTATCTATAATGTTCTTTCCTCAATCTCGAACATTATAGATAAAGCAAGGTCTTGACTGGTAAAGCAAGTCAAGCCATCATGGTAAACCACATGGAAAGAAAAATGGTAAACATGTCAAAAGCTCTGTTGATTTTCATACATCCACAACTATATGAAAAATAGGAGGTGCGAAGGGCACGCAATTTGGAGGAGTAATTTACGTAAAATCAATTTTGATACTTTTACTTCGAAAGTGAGGTCCACGCAAAATTCGCATCTCAATAATTTCTTTCAAGTTTTACCTAACTATATGAAAAAATAGGAGGTGCGAAGGACACGCAATATGGACGAGAATTTAAGTAAAATCAATCTTGATATTTTCACTTCGAAAGCGAGGTCCACGCAAAATTCGTATCTCAATAATTTCTTTGCAGTTTTACCTTGCTTTCTGCCACAAAATTTAGAATGCTAACTCATTTCTTTTAGCATTTTCAATTTTTTTGTTTCATGTTTTTGAAAATGGATAGTGTTCATTAGTCAAGCTTTTTAATAAAATACAGATTTTCAAAATTTCTATGTTCATGAATGTGGAAATATATATGTTTTAATTTTTTTTACTGTTATAATATTAATCAAAAAAATTTTAATAAATGGATGTCTCTATTTTAGAATAGTGTTTCAAAATTTGTATTTTAATTATCAATAATTATTAGGTGGATGGATAATATAAGTTTAATGTTTATAGAATGGTAGTCAAAATAAAAATTTGTGAATTATCTTGAAATGTTTTATAAGTATTTTGATGTCTATTATGGATTGATACCTATCCTCATTTACAACATATAATTTATGGCTGTGTTAATTAAATTAAAAATAAATAAATTAAGTCTATTAATTATTGATAACTAAATTAAAACTATAAAATCTCTATTCAAAATAGATACTATAAATATAATTAAAAAAAATCATATCCCCAATGCAAATTTCTATTAAAATTTTATTTATAATATTCAACTTTCTATTTTTTATTTTCTTGTTAAATATATATTAAATATTTTTAAAATTAATAATAATAATAATTTAAAATATAATTTTACTTTCAATGCTATAAATTATCCCATTTATCCCATTTGAATATTTATTATAAATTAATTTCTATTTATAATTAGAAACCAAGACCTAATTTTTTCATACCATCTAAATTATATAAATAAAAAAATAAAAAAATCTCATTAACATGTGTAAAACCTAAAGTCAATATTCATTTCAGACCCAAAAATCCCCATAACCCGGTTGCAATAAGCATTTTTATGATGCGAAAATATTAATATGTCTGACTGTTTAATCAACACGTTGTTTGTCCTTTGGATTTTCCATCTAGCTTCCCTTTAGCAGTTTCTCTCTTCAGCGTCATACGGCTCTATAATCATGGCTGCTAAATCAAAACGTGCAACCACACACAATAAATAATATTCAATTATTTATTAATTATCAGAGCACTCTGACTATTAGATGATTTTATTTTATATCCAATGAAAATTTCCGTGTTTTATTATTTGAAATATATTCTCCCTATTATAAATGGAAAAACACTATAAAGATCAAAGAAATATAATAATTAGATTATGAGTTAATTTGATTGTTTTACATTTATATTATTTTTTATGGTTATTTTACATTAAAAAAAAATTAAATTTAAAAAAAACATAAAATATATACAATATTGGCTTTAAAAATAATTTACATAATCATATAAATAAACAATTAAAAATGAATTTAAACAATATAAATTTGAAATTTGAAAAGTTTTACAAGCACTCAAAAAAGAGATATGGTAAATAAATAAAAATATAAATAAAACAGAGGTATGGTAAATAAATAAAACCTCTTTTATATTTAAGTATGATAAATAAATAAAAATATAAATAAACTAAATGTATGACAAATAAATAAAATCTATTTTTATATTTACTCCACAAACCTCTTTATATTTACAAAAACTCCAAAAGTAGTTTCATTTAGGTGAACCCTATGGGCCATGGAACAAATTATTATGAATACCATGGGCCAAATACCATTGGACAATTTATTATGAATACCATGGGCCAAATACCATGTTTATAAAAGAGATAGAAAAATGTAAGGTAAATAATAAAAATATATCAAATAGGAGTGGAAATCAACATGTAATTATATTTGAACCCTGTGAACCAAATTAATAATCATACCATGCAAAAAAAACATTATTAACCCTAACATTAATATTAAATTTTACTAAATTTAATAACTTCATATTAATACAATATTAAATTATATATATATATGGGAAAAAAGAGTAAAGGCATATGATACAGGTGGAAAAATAGAGGGAGTG
Organism: Pinus albicaulis; assembly: GCA_034641835.2. Lineage (NCBI taxonomy): Eukaryota > Viridiplantae > Streptophyta > Pinopsida > Pinales > Pinaceae > Pinus > Pinus albicaulis. The sequence goes on along the minus strand of JAXQQM020073944.1, from coordinate 17,425 downwards.
ACAAGGTAGAGATGGAGATAAACTAAAGGAGAGGGGAGAGGAGTAATGAAGAGAGAGGGAGGGAGAAGGAGAAAGGATTGGAGGGTAGAGAGAGAGAGAGAGAAAGGAGAGAAAGGGAGAGAGAGGAAGGATGAGAGGATGAGAGAGGGAGGGAAAGAGAGACAAAGTTGGAGAGGGAGAGAAGGAGAGAGAATAAGAAAGAGATGGATATAGTAACATAGTTGGAGATATAGATAGAGTGATGGGAAAAGAGAGATGATTTAAGGGCAGAGAGAGAGGGAGAGAGGGAGAGAGAGAGAGGTGAAGATAGAGGGAGGCAGGCGATAAAGGAAGAGAGAGGAAGAGAGTGATGGGGGAATATAGAGGATTGTAGGGGAGAGAGAGAGAGAGAGAGAGAGAGAGAGAGAGAGTGAGTGAGTGAGTGATGGGGGAAGAGAATGGGAGGTAGGAGAGAATTAGAGAGAGAGGAAGGAAAATAGAGGGGACTTAAGAGAGAGGTGAAGATAGAGGGAGGCAGTCGATAAAGGGAGAGAGAGGAAGGATGAGAGACATGGAGAGAGTGATCGGGGAATATAGAGGATTGTAGGGGAAAGAGAGAGAGAGAGAGAGAGAGTGATGGGGGAAGAGAGAGGGAGGTAGGAGAGAAATGGAGAGAGAGGAAGGAAAAGAGAGGGGACTTGAGAGAGAGGAGGAGAGAGGGAGGAATAAAGATATGAAGTTGGAAGTGGAGAGAGGGAAGGATAGAGGGATGGAGGTGGATGGGGAGAGAGGGAGGGATGGAGAGATGAAGTTTGTTACACAACATTTTGTCACTGTCCCTCCAATCCCCATCTTGCACATTGGAGGGTCATTTCTGTGACTTCTGAAAAGTGTCATGCCTTAAAAATAACATCATTCCATCCCTTTTGATGGAAGCAAAATTCTTCTTGTTGACACTTCCCTAAGCAGAGATGTAAAAATCCTTCTTTTTGCCTTGGCGCGAGTAGCCAGTTCCGCCCTTGCGCCGATGTGGAAGATTAACACTAGGGCCCGCGCCACGTGGCGCTCTGTTCCAATGTAATGCCCATGCCAAGCTATTTATGATTTTTTTTTTTTAAATAGAGGCGGACGTTCCATTCCAACCACCTCTGGTATGAGTCATTGGGAGTGGTTGAACTAAAACAACCATGGATCTCCTCCTTTAGTTAGTAGTTTCCACCTCCCTTGGAACACTCCTAAAGGATAGGCCTCCCTTCCACTTTTGTAGGGATCCCAACCTCCTCTTTTCCCTCTATATAAACAAGCCTTCTCTCTTTATGAAAACTAGCTATAGCTGTAGTTGTAGCTGAAGCTGAAAAAAGAGAATTATGTAGCTGAAGTGCTGAACTTGGAGACTAAGCTATAGTTGAATAACTGAGTTATTGAGAAGGTAGAACAAGGAGAAATCCATTGAGAGGTCCCTTATCCCGTCCGAATTCCCCGACAAGCTTTGAGACGTGCTTCACCTGAGCCCTGCTGCAGGAGACCGCAACGTCAGAGCATGGTTGTATCTCCTCTTTCTACGTATTAATATAAGTGACTATTGTTTGGTTCCTATCTTGTGTTTTGTCTTTATCGAATGCAATATGCTAGTCGTCTCTGACTGACTAGTAGTTTTTGGATGGAATTAGTATGTGGTATGTGGTTATTGTTTTCTGATCTCTGTGTAGGTGTCCAAACGTGATAAGCGGAAGGGTTGTGACTTGCCTTCGATCAAGAGAGAGAGGTTCTCATCATCACTACGAGTGTCGACGACAACTTTGGACCACAGGTAGGCCATTTTATTGCATCCTCTTTCATTCAAATATCTAGGAACCTACACTCTAGCATGATTCCTTGTTACTAGATCCACCCTAGGGCTTGAGGGATCGTCTCTGTCAACAGACAAAATTTACCTACATAACAAGTTGGCGACCATACTGGGGAGAAGTGTAAGTTTGTCTTTGATCTTGTTGGGACATTTTTTGGGTTTTTGGTCTTGTTGTTTACCATCCTGGTTGTTTAACTGTGTTTTAAATCCTTGTTCAGCCCCAGAGTGTCAAGATTGACCTCTGCTCTGTTGATTTTTTCCATTTTTCCTTGGGTAAATGGCTTGGTGCGGTTTTTCCCTGAACAGTCACGCCGATTGGTGCATGTTGCTTTTATAGCACTCATGCCATTGCCTGTTTAGCGCTGAATACCGCCTCACAGTCGCGCTGACCCTTGTGAGTTTTTGGGTATGAGCTTTTCATGAGTTTTTGGTCACTTTTCTTTGTTTCTGGGTTCTTCCTAAGAGTAATTGAAGTGTTTTGAACTGTGTTTGATTGTTGGAGGCTTGGTTTCCTCAGTTGTTTATCCATTTCTTATCAGTGTAGCTTGAGGTCTTATTCTGAGTGCCTTGGTGTACTGAGCCTTCTGTTTTGAGATCGAGTTTCTTGATAAGCTGTCGAAGTCATTCCCTGTTTAATTACTCTTGGTATCTTTGATCCTGTTGAGTATGTTCATTGGTTGAATGATCATTTATTTTCTCATTTTTATTTTCTTCCTCTTACTCCAAGCACAGATTACATTGCTTGCATGGGTCATTTTGGAGATTTCTCTTTCATTTGAAAAGTTTGTATCATTGGTTTGAGTATTGTTGTGTTTGTTTTATATTGGAGGAGTCATTCCATTTCAACTTTTGCATTTGCTCTCTCAAGCTAGTGATGGGTTTTGTTTTTCATATCATTTAGTGCATTGTTTGCTCTATTGCATTGAAAAACAAAAAATATTGCATTCTTTTTGCTTTGAAAATGAAAATTTCCTTCGCCTAGTTTGCATTGTATAGGCTAGGAAAGAGTTTTGTTTTCTTTAGATTGCATTATATGCATTAGTGGATGTTTTCGCATGATTTCATTATTTACTATTGCTTGAAAGTTTTCTTTCCTTCCCGTAGATAGCCTTCATTGAACGAAAATGGTATCCTTCTGCATGTAGTTTTTCATTTAGAAATATTTTAGGTCCGACATACGTTAAGGCCTGGAAATTGAAACCTAATCCAAGTTCAACGTTAAAATTTATTTCAATTATCCTAAGGCAACATTGAAACCTAACAAAATATTCTAGTGGTCTAAGTTAAAGACGTGTTCTGGCGTCTTAAAACCTACTAGCTGTCATTCTCCATTTGGCTCCAGAAACTGCTAGTACAGACTTGTGCTCCCTGTACTGTCAAGTATATAAAGGGAGACCCCTCTAGGCTGCAATCCTTTTATCCATAGGAAGCCGAGTCTGCCGCCTTGTAACCGTGATACACCAAACACAGCATTCGGGGAGACTACCTGCACGTACGTTAAGTCCTTGGTCATTTCTCTTTCATTTGATCACTAAGGTGTATATGGAAGCTCAAGGAAACTTGGTCACCCTCTTGCTTAGAGTACCCGAGTAGTCATTTTGATCTTTTCGTGACTCAGTAAAAAGATAAGAGATCATAGAGCGCTTGTCCTTTCACGCTCGTTTCAACCTGAAATTGATAGAGTCACCTTTTGCCTATTTCTCGACTCTTAAAATATGAAATGACAGAGTTTTGTTTCAAAGTACTAAAATATTAACTTCCCACCAAAAATTCCTGGTTAAAGTTCTCTTCCTTAGTATTTTGTTTTAAGGTTGTTTCCAATGGCAATGTTTCTGGAGTTTACCAACCAAGGAATCCCCTCTGAAGGGAATCTTGGTTCTTTTCCTGCTTTTGGGAATGTTGGTGCTCCTTATATGCCAACATTATCCCTTCCTGGGTTAACTGTTAGTTTTCCTGTCTGGTTTTTCTCGACCTCTGTGGTCTCGAGTATTCCACCCTCTGTATAATCATCTCCTCTACCTGAACAAGACCATGTTTCTTCTAAGTTGGACCTCTCCCCTTCTTCGCCTGTTTCTTCGTCCTCATCTTCTACTTAGCCTAGTGAAAGTCTGGATTCTAGTAACCAGGTGGCTAAGAAGAAGAAGAATAAGACAAAGAAGAAGAAGTCAGATAAGCAAGAGGCTAATGCTGCAGCTATTGCATCTCGAACACCTTCCATTGATAAACCATCCAACCTTCCATGGAAAGTCAAATTCCCTTACATGTTGTGCAAAGGCGACGATCTTCTTTGGGACTGCCCTGGCATTCCCAAGGTACTTGAAGCATGGTCTGATGGCCGTCTGTCATTGCCTTTGAATTCTGGAAGTCATATTGGTGGCACATCTTCGACTAGTGTCGATAAGACCCGTAAGAAACAGGGTACAATTTTCAATCCCTGTAAGTTGTGCGAAGGGCATCATCCCATTCACCTTTGTCCATACATGGATGAGCCAAGAGAGTGTTGGACAACCCTACTGTTTCTACACCCTGCCTTCCGGTTGGTTACCAGAAGCTTTCTTCGAGTCCTCCGTTAGTTGATTCAATGGTCAGTCAAGATTCATCTTTGGTTGATCCCGCTCCCTTGGAAATTCAAATTTAGGAATCCTTTCTCGACCAACCATTGGTCAGGGATTCGGTCGATCTAACCCTGCATGTGGTTCATCAAGTCTTTTCCATTGAGAGTGGATCTCATCCCCTGTTGGGTGTGGAGCCTGATTATATTGTTTACTTTGTATCACAGCATTGGACCCCTGTACATTAAATGGGGCGGCAACGCTGCCTGTAATTAATCGCTACCACCCCCCCTGGCGGGGGGTTTCGGGGGTAGTGCCCCCGAAGCTAAAAACAGATGTAAAATTGCCTTGTAAAAGTATAGTAATTTCTAGTCAATCTGGGCCATTCATTAGGACGATGATCTGATGGTAGAAGTTATGTTTAGTTTAGGTTTTTTGCTCTAGAATACAACCCCTCTCTTTGTATGAGGGTATTGTATTGCGGCTGTGTATTACATGTGTATTCTCTGAGCGGGAAATAGATAGGGGAGACTGTGAGAGAGAACAGAGGATATTACAGCGGACCTGTTGTAGGTTTTGTCTCTTCATTTTTCTGGATAATAGAAAGGAAGGACTGGCTGTTCGGGGTGGACGTAGCCCAAACTGGGTGAACCACGTATATATGTGTCTCTCTAGTTTTATGTGTTTTGTGTGCTTGTATTTTCTGCATATATCATGTGTTGCGTTGCTCTGTAATATATAACTTTCTAACAACTGGTATCAGAGATGAAGGTATATTTGGCTGATAAACTCGCAGGAAAGAAGGGTTCGTATTTCGAGTGGGAGAAATGGCGGAAGATGGTAAGTTTAGGGTCGAGAAATTTAATGGCCAAAACTTCCCACTGTGGAAGATGCAGATGGAATATTATCTGTATTAGAAATATTTGTACCTACCATTGAGCAAAACAACAAAGAAGCCCGCAGCCATGACAGACGTGGAATGGAACATTCTCGATAGAAAGGCACTCAGAACAGTACGGTTGTGCCTTGCAGTGTCAGTCGCCTCCAATATTTCGAAGGAAACAACAACAGAGGGTTTGATCTAGACGTTGGTGAAACTATATGAAAAACCCTCGGCCTCAAACAAGGTATTTCTTATGAAATGATTATTTAATATGAAGATGTTGGAAGTTGGATCTGTTGCAAACCATTTAAATGATTTTAATACAGTTATCAGTCAGTTAATTTCTATAGGGGTAAACTTTGATGATGAAGTTAGAGCTGTGTTATTCTTGTGCTCATTTCCAGAGAGTTGGAATGGTTTAGTAATGGCCATTAGTAACTCTATCTCTGGATCTAGTACTTTAAAGTTTGATGATGTTGTCAGTGATATCCTTAGAGAGGAAATACGATGGAAAACCTCCGGTGAGACATCGAGTAATGCTTTGAGTGCAGAGTCTAGGGGAAGGAGAATGGAAAGAGGAAAGAGCTCAAGATATCGTAGTATATAAAGAAAAGGCGCATCCAATTCTATATCGGGGATAGTGTGCTGGAAATGAGGAAAGAAAGGAAACCTAAAGAAAGACTGTAGATCTTGGAAGGGAAAAGAAGGAGACGCGCAACAAGAAAAAAATCATGAAGCAAATGTGACAGGTGATGTGTTACAAAATGGTTTGATTCTTTCTTTCGAAAATGTTACTGATTATTGGGTAGTAGATTCAGGGGCCTCATTCCATGCCACACCTGATAAGAAATATTTTCATGACTATGTTCAAGGAGATTTTGGACAAGTCCGTTTGGGTGATGATAAACCCTGTAAAATTGTTGGAATGGGTAAGGTTCTTGTAAAACAACGGAATGGAAACCAATGGCTATTAAAGGAGGTAAGGCATGCTCCAGATCTAAAGAAAAATCTAATTTCAACAGGGCAGTTAGGCGATGAAGGTTTTGTGACAACTTTCACAGATAAAGCTTGGAAGGTCACCAAAGGAACCCTGGTAATAGAAAAAGGCAAAAAGGTTGGTACATTGTATTTATTCAATGGTATTTCTAACTCTGTTAATGCTTTAACTTCCAAAGGAGCAGATGTAGCATTATGGCATCATAGGCTTAGACACATGAGTGAGAAGGGGATGGAGATTCTTCACTTAAGAAATTTGTTGCCAGGTTTAAAGAATGTTGATTTGGATTTCTGTGAAAATTGCATTTATGGAAAACAAAAGAGAGTCATATTTCTCAGAGTTGGGAAAGAAAAGAAGAGCGAAAAATTGGAGCTTGTGCATACAGATGTATGGGGACCTGTTCAAGTATCATCTCTCGGTGGCTCTCGCTATTATGTTATGTTTATTGATGATGAAACTATAAAAACTTGGATTTATTGTATTCAAAATAGATCTGATGTATTTGATACTTTCAAGAAATGGAAAGCTTTGGTTGAGATTAAGAAAAGAAAGAAGTTGAAGTGTCTCAGATCAGAAAATGGAGGTGAATATTGCAGTAAAGAGTTTGATAGGTACTGTTCAAAGCACGGAATTCGTAGAGAGAAGACAGTTCCAAGAACACCACAAGAAAATGGTGTGTCAGAAAGGATGAACAGAAAAATCATGGAGCATGCAAGGTGCATGAGATTGCATGCATGATTGCCTTTACACTTTTGGGAAGATGTTGTAGATACTGCTATTTATCTAATAAATAGAGGGCCTTCAAGTTCCTTGGATGGTGGTATTCCGGAGGAAGCATGGATAGGTAAAAAGTTAAACTACTCATTTTTAAATCCTTTTGGTTGTGAGGCCTTTGTCCATATTAATAAAGAAAATAGAACAAATCTTGAGGCAAAATCAAAGAAATGTACCTTTATTGGATATGGTGTTAATGATTTTGGCTATCGCTTATATGATTATGAAAATCACAAAATCATTAGGAGCAGAGATGTAATATTCAATGAAAAGGTCTTGTATAAGAATCAGTTGCAGGAAAAGAAACAGAAAAAAGAAAGCAAGGAATACACAGTTCTTGATGAGATAACTGAAAAAGTAAAGGTGCCTGAAAATAATAATAATCAACAACCACAGCAGCAGCAACCACCACAACAACAACAGGCACCTCAAACACCTGAAAGTGGTGTTAGAAGATCTACCAAGATAAGTAGACCCCCTGAACGATACTCTCCTTCATTATATTATTTATTGTTGACTGATTCTGGTGAACTTGAATGTTATGAAGAAGCAATGCAAGTTGAAAGCAAGAAGAAGTGGGAGCTAGCCATGGAAGAAGAGATGGACTCCTTAATGCATAACCAGACTTGGGACTTAGTCAGGTTGCCTGCAGGTAAAACTACATTGCAGAATAAATGGGTTTACAGGTTGAAGGAAGAATATGGAGGAAAACAGAGGTACAAAGCTAGACTTGTGGTGAAGGGGTTTGCACAGAAGAAAGGTATTGATTTTGATGAAATATTTTCTCCTGTTGTTAAGATGACTTCAATCAAAACTATCTTAAGTCTTGTAGCAGCGGAAGATTTACATCTTGAACAATTAGATGTAAAGACAACATTTCTCCATGGAGATTTGGAGGAAGAGATATACATGCAGCAACCAGAAGGATATGAGGTCAAAGGGAAAGAAAAATTGGTGTGCGGGTTAAAGAAGAGCTTGTATGGCTTAAAATAGGCTCCAAGGCAGTGGTATCTAAAATTTGACAAGTTTATGTCTGAACAAGGTTATACTAGATGTCACTCTGATCATTGTGTTTATCTAAAAAAGAAAAATGATGGCAGCTATATTATATTGTTATTGTATGTAGATGACATGCTTGTTGCAGGGTCTAACATGCAGGAAATAAATGTGCTCAAACAAAAATTGGCAAATTCATTTGCAATGAAGGATTTGGGAGCTGCAAAACAGATCCTTGGTATGAGAATAACCAGAGATAGGAAAAATCGAAAATTAACACTGTCTCAGAATGAGTACATAGAAAAGGTGTTGAAAAGATTTAATATGCAGAATGCAAAACCAGTTAGTACACCTTTTGCTAGTCATTTCAAACTTAGTAAGGAGATGTGCCCAAAGACCCAAGAAGACATGGATTATATGTCTAAAGTTCCATATGCATCAGCAGTTGGAAGCTTAATGTATGCAATGGTCTACACAAGGCCCGATATTGCACATGCAGTGGGAGTTGTAAGCAGGTACATGAATAATCCAGGAAAAGAACATTGGATGGTAGTAAAATGGATTCTCAGATATTTGAGAGGTACCACAAATCAAGCATTATGCTTTGGTGGTTCAAACATTGCTCTACAGGGATATGTTGATGCAAATATGGCAGGTGACAGAGATAACAGGAGGAGCACTACAGGATATGTATTTACTGTAGGTGGAACAACTATCAGTTGGGTTTCAAAAATCCAAAGTGTTGTTGCACTTTCAACAACAGAAGTAGAGTATGTTGCTGCTACAGAGGCTAGTAAAGAAATCATTTGGTTACAAAGGTTTATGGATGAATTGGGTAAGAAGCATGATATGGGCATGTTATACAGTGATAGCCAAAGTGCCATTCATCTTGTAAATAAGTCAACATTTCATTCCAGGACTAAACACATACATCTCAAGTACCATTTCATACAGTCAGTATTGGAAGATGGAGAGTTGAAGCTGGAAAAGATACACACTAGCCAGAATCTTGCAGATATGCTAACAAAAGTTGTAGCCAGGGAGAAACTAAGAATGTGCTTAGTTTCAATTGGTCTTCAAGGATGACGATGAAGATGAGTAACAACCAGGTCCAAAGAGGAGTCATTGTCCATCAAATGAAGTAGCCTTGGAGTTGCTACAATCAGTGTCCAAGTGGAATATTGTTGGGTGTGGAGCCTTATTATCTTGTTTACTTTGTATGACAACATTGGACCCTTGTACCTTAAATGGGGTGACAACGCTACCCGTAATTAATCGCTGCTACCCCCCCCCGGCCTGGCGTGGGATTTTGGGGGCAGTGCCCCCAAAGCTAAAAACAGATGTATAATTGCCTTGTAAAAGTATAGTAATTTCTAGTCAATCTGGGCCGTTCAATAGGTGGATGATCTGACAGTAGAAGTTATGTTTATTTTATGGTTTTTTCCCTAGAAGGCAACTCCTCTCTTTGTATGAGGGTATTGTATTGCGGCTGTGTATTAAATGTGTATTCTCTGAGCGGGAAATAGATAGGGGAGACTGTGAGAGAGAACATAGGATATTACAGCGGATCTGCTGTAGGTTTTGTCTCTTCATTTTGCTGGATAATAGAAAGGAAGGACTGGCTATTTGGGGTGGACGTAGCCCCAACTGGGTGAACCACGTATATCTGTGTCTCTCTGGTTTTATGTGTTTTGTGTGCTTGTATTTTTCGCATATTTTATGTGTTGCATTGCTCTGTAATATATAACTTTCTAATATCCCCCTCACGTTCCTCTTGTTTCTTCAGATTGCTCGGACTTGGAGAAAGATCATCCCATCCCTGTGATTCAAGAAGTTGCTCCTCCCGCTCCCACGATGGAGGTCAAGGAGGATGATCCTCTTGATTTGGTAACACTAGGGGATGACCATATCAGTTCAATGGTACCCCCTCCAAGTAGTCTGGTCGCTTCCTTCGATTGGAGTCGATTTTTAGGATACCGCCTTCCTTCTTATGTGCCTTTTGAGATCACAGTATAGGTATTCGATATGATCGTACCTAGAATGATTATAGATGAAGGCACATTTGTTAGTATTCGATATTCCTCTACTTAGCAAGCTTTTGGTTCTCCACCGCTTGTGCCTGTTACGCAGAATTCGTTGGCTTTTAATAGAGGAACCAGTCAACCATTAGGGATCCTTCTGAAGTTGCATGTTACTTTGGGAGGGAAAACCTTCTATATAGACATGATGGTGGTCCAAGGTCCCTTGGATTTTAATTTACTCTTGGGACACGACTATGCTTATGCCATGGGGGCAGTTTTCTCTTCCCTCTTTCATGTGATCTGTTTTCCACACAAAGGTCAGATTGTGACCATTGATCAACTTTCATTCTTTGGTTCCGATGTGACATCTAGTCCTCCATCATCCTTTCTAGGTCTTTATCCGCCGGTTGTATATTCCCCATTGCAGGTAAATTATGTGGCTACCTATCCTATGCCCACATTAAGTGATAGTGCCATTGTGCATTGTGTGTTAGGGGCATTGGGTCTGGATTTCCGAGATGTTGTTCTCCCATCGGAAGAGAACCTCTTGGAAGCCATGACTTCTTAAAAAATGAAACAAGGTTGTTGGAGCACAGTTCGTTTTCTTATGTCAAGCTCCCTAAAAAATGAAACAAGGTTGTTGGAGAATAGTTCGTTTTCTTGTGTCAAGCTCCTTAAAAAATGAAACAAGGTCCTTAGAGCAGAGTTCATTTTTCTTGTGTCAAGCTCCTTAAAAAATGAAACAAGGTGTCATGAGGATTTTTCGTCTTCTATGTCAACCTCATTAAAAAATGAATTAGCTCATGAGGATAGTTCTTTTAATGTGTCAACCTCGTTAAAACAATGAAACACATTCCAGTTCAATTCGAGTCTTTTCTAGATCTCGTAAAATCCCAGTCGAATATTTCTATTGATCTCGTAATTTGAACCTTCACTCCATCTGCCGTTCATATGGACTGAAGCTTAGGGGGCATGTACCTTGAATTGAGTCACCATGCTGGGGGCATGCTTACTTTTTCAAGCATAGTTTGTTTCTGTTTCAAGCTTGTGTAAAAATGAAACCAGTTTCAAGCATAGTTTATCTTTGTTTCAAGCTTGTGTAAAAATGAAACCAACTTAAAGCAGAGTTTCCTGATTTCAGGCTTGTGTAAAAATGAAACCATTCCCATTTTACCTCTTCTGATTTCCATCATATCAACCTGTTTTTGCCAGATGAGCGTTGGTTTTCTCATTCCATCATCACCATCTGCTCGGTCGATCATATGCCCTCACTTGGTTGTTTTACCCATTCCTGAGGAACCGATGCAATGAGTGGTCTTGTTATCCAGCCTCTTAACCTTATCTTCATCTGAGAAGTTCCACCATTACCGGAGCTAGTTTCTACGCTTAATACCACTCCTTCCTCTAGGAGTAGTCAACTTTCAGCTCTTTTCTGACTCTCTAAAATTGAAAATATTGTCGAGACTCTTGTCATTTCAAACTTGTAAAATGGATGCGAAGCAATATCTACTCAGTATACGTTTAACCCTTTTTCAGGCTGGGATAGATTATTTACAAAAAAGGAATACCTTAGCCTATCGCAACTAAGAGGTTCTTTCAGACTTTGTTTTCTACCTTTTTGGATCTGTGAGACTACCTATGAAAAGGGACTGCTAGAGTTTTCTTTTTTGCCTTCTTTTCAAACTCTCTAAACATGAAAAGATGTCGAGTTCTTCCTTTGTCAGGCTCGTTAAAATCTGATGACATCAGAATTCGTCACCATGACGTTATTCGAGTTCCTCCTTCCTAGTGCTTGTAAAATGTACTAGGATGGATTTTTCTGAAGGGAAAACTTACAGTGCAAGCATATGCTATTCCCTTCAAGCTTGTTTTAAAACATAATTGGGGTACTTGGGAGAAATGGTGGGGGAAAATGGAACCAGATTTTAGTTGTGTTGGCAGTATGTCGCTCTTGAACATGGCACTTGTCTGCATTCGTGTCGGGTTGGGGAAATCTCATTTCGTCATTTTTGCCTCCATGGGTTTGGGTAATCTCTTTTGACCTCTCATTTCGCTTTACCACATCATCATGACCTCATATCCTTTGATGTCAAATACTGCCAAATCCAGTGTCGTGCTGCTGATATGTTCAAAAGAAGTTGGCCTCTGAAGTTTTCAACCTCCCTCTGATTCTTTGTTGGTCCTGATTCACAAATATCATATTCCTCTGTCTCGTGTCGATGATGTGGGAAACATTATGGACCACCTTCGATCAGGTCACTTCCTATCGACTTTAGCTCATTATCCAGGAATCTGATCTAGAGACTCCCTTTTGGTACCTCGGAGCCTGCATGTCTCAATGACAGGTTCTTCACATTCGATGTAAGGTCTACATAATTGGCCTTCGATCGACTGACTCTACGGGTGTTTGATGCCAGATCACTGTTCACATTTTGTGGATTGTACCTTTCATACCTTCAGAGCCATTGTCATTATTGGTGGTTCCTCTTGCGTCTGTTAACAACTTTCATTATTGGTTGGTAATCAGATGATTTTATTTCATGTTCGACTTCAACTCATATATTTGCATGCTTGAATTTGTACTTGTTCGGATCGAGATGGAGCACAAGACCCTGGGTTTTGTCTGATAAAATTCAGGGTGTGGTTTTTTTTGTGGATTATCATTACTTATTACATGACTCTTTGATTGGATGGTTGCAACCATACCTGAGTCTATTTAGTGATCTTTACTATTGGATGGCTACATCCATACCTAGGTCTTATTTTTTTATATACTCTTTAATGGATGGTTGTGTCCATACTTCGGTCTCAGTTTTTCATATACTCTTTAATGGATGGCTGCGCCCATGCCACATGTTCATGTATTAGAGATATCAGTTGTATTTGTAATTGCAGGTTTTCCGACAACGGTGTTTGGTTCGAACACGCTCTCATAAATCATTTCACCCCTCCCTCTCCCTCGGACTTCATGCTTTAGAGGGCATCTGTTACACATCATTTTGCCACTGTCCCTCCAATCCCCATCCCTCACATTGGAGGGTAATTTTTGTGACTTCTAAAAAGTTTCATGCCTTGCAAATAACATCATTGCATCCCTTTTAATGAAGGAAACATTCTTCTTGTTGAAATTTCCCTAAGAAGAGCTGTAAAAATCCCTGTTTTTGCCTTGGTGTGAGTAGCCAGTTCTTCCCTCGCGCCAATGTGGAAGATTAACACTAGGGCTTGCACCACCTGGCGCTCTGTCCCAATGTAATGCCCATGCCAAGCTATTTATGAAATGTTTTTTTTAAATATAGGCGGAGGTTCCATTCCAACCACCTCCAGGATGAGTCATTGGGAGTGGTTAAACTGAAACAACCATAGGCCTCGTCCTTTAGTTAGTAGGTTCCACCTCCCTTGAAACACTCCTAAAGGATAGGCCTCCCTTCCACTTTTTTAGGGATCCCAACATCCTCTTTTCCCTCTAGATAAAAAATCCTTCTCTCTTCATGAAAACTAGCTCTAGCTGTAGCTGTAGTTGTAGCTGAAGCTGAACAAAGAGAATTATATAGCTGAAGTGCTGAACTTGGAGACTAAGCTATAGTTGAATAACTAAGTTATTGAGAAGGTAGAATAAGGAGAAATCCATTGATAGGTCCTTTATCCTGTTCGAATTCCTCGACGAGCTTTGAGACATGCTTCACCCGAGCCTCACTGAAGGAGACCGAAACATCAGAGCATGGTTGTATCTCTTCTTTCTACCTATTAATATAAGTGACTATTGTCTAGTTCTGGTCTTGTGTTCTGTCTTTATCGAATGCAATATGCTAGTCTTCTTTGACTGACTAGTAGTTTTTGGATGGAATTAGTATGTGGTATGTGGTTATCATTTTCTGATCTCTGTGCAGGTGCCCAAACGTGATAAGCAGAAGGGTTGTGACTTGTCTTCGATCAGGAGCAAGAGGTTCTCATCATCACTATGAGTGTCGACAATAGCTTTGGACCACAGGTAGGCCATTATATCACATCCTCTTTCATTCAAATATCTAGGAACCTACAATCTAGCATGATTCCTTGTTACTAGACCCACCCTAGTGCTAGAGGGATTGTCTCTATCCACATAGAGGATTTACCTACATAACAAATTTGGAGAAGAGAGGGATGGATAGAGAGATGGAGCTGGATGGGGAGAGAGGGAGGGAAGAAGAAAGACATAAAGAGTGACAAGTGGTGAGAGAGAGGGAGTTATAAGGGAGAGGTGGAGAGAGAGTGTGTATGTTTGGGGGTGAGATAAAGAGACAAAGAAGGAGAGATGGATAGAATGAGGGAGAGAAGGAGAGAGAGAGACATATAGTGACAAATTTAGAAGGTGACAAGAGAGAGAGAGAGAGAGAGAGAGAGAGAGAGTGGAGAGAGATAGGAAAGAGAGATGGAGATGGAGGGGGAGAGAGAGGGAGGTAAGAACAAAGACATAGAGATTGAAAGTTGGAGAGAGAGGGGGATATAAGGAGTGATAAGGAAGATGGAGGGAAATCGAGAGAGGATAGCATGAGGGAAGAGATATAGAAGCGGGGGAGAGGGAGGGAAGGGAATGAGAGAGAGAGGGAGGGAGAGGAGGAGGGAGTGATAGATAGATAGATTGGAGTAAGAGAGTATATGTTTTGGGGTTGACATAGAAATAAAAATGGATATAGAGATATATATGGAAGGTGAAGAGAAAGAAGAGATAGATGGAGACATGGAGGGAGGGACAAAGAGATTGATAAATATGGAGTGAGAGAGTATGTGCGTTTCTGGGGGTGAGATACAGATACAAATAAGGAGATATGGAGGGACATATATATATATATATATATATGGAGGGGGGAGAGAGATAGTAATATTTCTTACAATAGATGCATTTATTTCGGTATAGATGGTGATTTCTAATCCTATTTGATTGCTTGCACTAGATGCATTGATTTTAGTGTAGATTTTGATTTCTAATGATATTTGATTACTTGCACTAGATGCATTGATTTCATTGTAAATGGTTTTTAATTCTATTTGATTGCTTGCACTAAATGCATTGATTTCAGTGTAGATGGTGATTTCTATTCCTATTTGATTTCTTGCACTAGATGCATTAATTTCAATGTAGATGTTGATTTATAATTATATTTGATTGCTTACACTATATGCACATATTTCAATATAAATTATTTCTAATCCTATTTGATTGCTTGCACTAAATGCATTTATTTCAGTGCAGATGGTGATTTATAATCCTATTTGATTGCTTGCACTGGATGCATTGATTTTAGTGTATATGTTGGCTTCTAATCCTATTTTCTTACCTGCACTAGATGGATTGATTTCAATGTAGATGTTTATTTCTAATCCTATTTGATTATTTCCATTAGATGCATTGATTTCAGTGTAGATGTTGTTTTCCAATCTTATTTGATTTCTTACATTAGATGCATTAATTTCAGTGTAATGTTGATTTCTAATTTGATGTAATTGGATGTATGATGGTACGTTAATTTTAAACTCATTGGATTAATAGTGTGCATTGATTTTAGTGTAAGCACCAAAAATTATTGACAATGTAGAACGATTTTTTTGTTATAGTAATTAAACCAAATAATATTGGAGAGCAAGAGAGACAAGGTATGATGTTTACTACAACAACTCGAGCTAAATATTTAAATATTTTATGATTTATGATTTCTACTATATTTTTCATATAATCGATATGGAAAGATGACAAATCTAATAAGGGTGACAATAAGAATAGTAAAAAAAAGTAGTTTGAGATTGATCACAATGAAGGCTATTTGTGATTGACTACATTATTATTATTCACCTTTTATATCATTCAATTTTATTACATTTTCACTTTGCAATCAAAAAGTCCATTTCATCATTTTTCATCATTAAAGTTATTTTACAATATTTATCATCTCAACAAACTCAAAGGTAACTAAGAAAATTTAAAATTAAAATGACTCGATAAATCTCAAACATATTTAGCCTATTTAATATGGTTATATTAATATCATATGTATTTACATATTATTGATATAATTAATCATATGTTCCTCATATCATCGATAAATTTTATATTTACATATTATTGATATAATTAATCATGTGTTCCTCATATTATCGATATATTTTCCTTGGTCACACACGATTGGAAGCAGCCTAGATCCATCTTAACTATGGATCTATCAACCACCGAGAGGGATCAAATATCTAGAGGTGAAAACCTTTCCTCAAGTTTTTCACTCAAAAAGTAGGTTTTCACCTCGAGAGATTTGATCCCTCTCAGCGCTTGATAGATCCATAGTTAAGATGGAACTAGGCTGGTATATATATATATATATATATATATATATATATATATATATATATATATATATTTTTTTTTTTTTTTTTTTTTTAATTTTCAAACGTGTAAAGATGGATGGTTTTAATTCTTTTTGTAATGTAATGTTATTGGTGGGTATTTACTATTACTTTTGCTTTTCTATTAATTTACACTCGTATTGTTTTATATTTCTGCATATCTTGATTTAATGTAAGTTTGTTTGTTGATATTTTATTAATATATCCATATAAATTAAATTGCTAATAGATATTTATAAAGATCAAAACACTCATGATAAATCTTAAATCTTACATCATTTAAATGTTCATAAACATCAAAACATATATCTCATAAAACTTCTCACATTACAAAGTTTAAGAAAATGGTTTTAAATTATTATTATCATTGATTATAAAAAGAATTAATATGAGTTATATATATATATATATATATTAAACATGTAAGAAGGTTTTTAACTATGGAGATTATTAAGTTGTGAATATGCTTTGTTATAGTAGCATAGAGAAACAATACCATTACTTACTAATACCACATGTCCAAAAAACCATAACTCATGCTCATATGACATTTTTCTTAATTAATCAATCTAATTAAAATGGAAAAAAAAAGACATAACTACTTTCCCAGATAAATATCAACATCCTATTTGTAACTACTAATAAGAATATTCTACAATATTTTGTGCAGATTAAATATCTACATAGATGACGAATTAGTGCAATCATATAAATTAAATGGCTAGTAAACTGAGATAGACTTCAATCCATAATAAACATCAAAACACTCCATGATATGTGTCAAGTTTCTAAAATTAAAAAAAATCATAAAATTTAACTATATTGTAACTTTATTTTAAATTTTTATTTATTATCATTATTAATTACATCGTAAGGCATTCATTTAGGAAGAAATTCCCCAGTTTCCACTCTGCACCACTCTACACTGTCAGATCCATTGTTAGATGCATGGTTCACTTCATGAATGTATCCTAAGATTTAGCAATTTGTTCTTTTTTCTCA
>JAXQQM020075277.1:0-13917 GCA_034641835.2 Pinus albicaulis | reverse complement strand
AGGGGGATGCCATCAAAGTGTTTTTAGATCATGTCACTGCTCACAGGTCACGAAATAAGCCCTCCAATGTATGATGGGGATTTGTAGGATCAGACAAAATTGCCGTGTGTCGCATCTCCGGTCTACGGAACAGAGATTCCGGGTTCAATCCCCAGCGGAATTGCCAATTTGTCAGGAGGTAAATCCCCTTTGCGGACGTATATGATCTCCCTACTAGCCCAGATCGGGTCTAGCAACAATCATATCATGCTAAGGTGCAAGTTCCTAATTGCAATAGAACAACTTGCGATGAAGGCCTACCTCAAGTCCAACGCTGTTGTTTGTGGAGAAGATGGCATTCCCGTTTCCTTGCTCCAGCAGATCACAATCCTCTCGCTCGCCGCGATCGAACACCTGCACACATAAGAAACACGACAAACACAAGTGTAAAACCCGATATATATGCAATTATGTATCAGTCAGAGAAGACACAACTCATGATAATAATGAACAATACGAGTGGAACCATAACCAATAGTCGCTTATCATTAATTCATACAAAGGAAAATACAACCTGGCTCTGACGCTGAACCTTCCTTCGGCGGGTCGTCAGCGGAATACGTCTCGGTAAAGCTTGTCGGGAATGGGGACAAGCCTCTCTCTTCGATCGTCAATCTCCTTGCTATGGATTTGGCACTATGAGGACTATCAAAGCTCTTGCAACATTCTTTAGGCTATGAAGGCTCTTGGAGATTAGCTTGCAAAGAGAAATGGCAAGCTTATATAGATGGTGGAAGGGGAGTTGGGATCCCTACAATCATGGGATTGGCCCTATCCTCAAGGAAGCTTCCATGAGAGGTGGAAAACTACTTCCTCTACATGGAGAACCGGAGCCAAACGTCCCAACTCGATTTAGAGTCCAGTTCAGGAGTCTGTTGGATTCAATCTTCTGCCATTTATTTTTAAAAAACACCCTTTATTAAGCCTGGCGTGAGTGCAACTCTGAGACAGAGTGCCAATTGGCATGCCCTCTTTGGAGTATTTCCCCCATTGGCGTGGGTATAACACTGGCTAGTCATGCCAAGGATGGAAAGGCTATTTTTAGGGTCTTTCATAAGGAGTTGTCTTCAGGGGAATGAAAGTCCATGTCTAGGGGAATGCCATGAAAGTGTTTTCAGATCATGTCACTACTCATAGGTCATGAAATAAGCCCTCCAATGTGCGGGACGGGGAATTGTAGGGACGGTGACAAATTGCTGTGTAACACCAAGGAAACCTATATAGGTTAGAATCAAACCCTTCTTCACCAAGATCCCCCTTAGGCATAGGTGGCTCCCCAGATAGGGGCAGGGGAGGGAGTAGAGGTGGAAGCGCATGTAGGGGAAAAGGACAACTAATTTGCTATAACTGCAGAGAAGTAGGGCACTTTGCGAGGGATTACCCGAACCCTGTAAGGAAATCTTGCAGATACAACATACAGCTGGACCATGTGATTGAATATTGTCCAATTCTGATAGAAAAATGTAGGAAAAGTAGTAGAAACCTACGCAGAATGTGTAGAGGGTTAAGGCAGAACCTTGAGATGAAGGATCGAGCATTAATGTCATAATACGTAGCGCCATGGCCACAGGGGAAGTTAAGGAGAAATTTTTGGTCGAGCCTATTATCTGAAAGGAAGCTATCAAATAGGAAGGGTTGGACTTACAGAATGAAAAGGAAACCTTTGTCACAGCTTGCAAAGACTTTGCTAAGGCTGAGGCATCAAACTCTCGTGCCCTTGCAAACCTCAAAGTAGATGATGAGGTCAAACCATTTTTACAATCATGTATGAAGCTGTTGCGCAACCTTGACATGCCGTAGAAAATCTTCAAGAATTAATATACAGTTTCGTAGAAAGAACTATTCCACCCCTGGAAGTTAAGGACGTGCACAAACTGTACAAGAATAAGAAATGCACTGGTACGGAAATGCGACTCACAGTGGAGATTGGTGATTATGAAATGGATCAGGTTATTTTTGACCTAGGGTTATATGCGAATGTATTTCCCAAGAAAATGTGGCAGTGAATGGGAGAACCTAAGTTGGAATGGTCCATCTATCCAGCTGTGCATGGCCAACCATTAGAATATCATATTGTTGGGAAGACTATCAAAGATCGTGGTGGATATCACAGGAGTTAAGGTCTAGGCCGACTGTGAGGTAATTCAGATTGTAGAAGATGAAGACCCCTATCCTGCGCTCCTAGGATTGGATTGGGCCATAGATATGGGAGGTATAATCATCCTAAAGAAAGAAGCATGGTGTTTGGAAATGAAGGTACGTGGGTGATAGTACCATTAGACCCTGCAGAAGGAGAACGACATATAGAGCCAGTGCGTGAAGAAGAGGATGTGGATCACATCTATAAGTTAACTATGTGGGACAAATATTGGATCAATCCTATGGCTGAGGGTGTACTTTGGTGGGAAATGGACAATCAATGTTTCTTTGATTCCGACAGGGAGATGGAAAACTGGCAAAATCGGTTACATGATGTATCTGCACAACGATGTCTTATAATCATAAAGAACTTTTGATGCATCTCCTCAGAGGTAAGAGAACTGCCCTACTTTGATGGTTCTGGTAGTATTAAGGAGTTTTTGTGAACATTTTAAGCTGAGGTTCTAAGAGAGCAAAGGCTATGGGCCCTTAATCTAGCCATCTGCGCAACACCTGTGAGGTGGTGAGACACACATAAGGGGGCATTCAAGGACTGGGAAGAGTGTCAGGATATGATGATCCAGCGATTTTAACCTCCGGTCCACTTGTGCGTAAAGGAATTCCTTGGCCTAGGAGATCTGCATGAGCATTTGTTCTCTTGGATGGAGAAATGGTGTGACCAGACTACAGAAGAATGGGTTCACCTGTTTCTTCATTCCTTGGCACCAATTCCCACCACATGGTACTTAGATGTGGAGCTACATCAGCGCACCTTCCACTGAGAAACATTAAAGGATGAATTCGTAGGGACATTTGGGTTAGCAGGGGGAACAGAGGCACTTGACGAAGCTCTGCAAGATATAGATACCTTCGTATTTGATGAATCACACCCTTATGCAGCACTTGGGGCACCAACATGGGAAACACAAATGCAGGATATTGTCAAGTGCCACAATATAGCAATAGAAGAGTGCGATGAAGATCCACGCAATGTCTCTATCCTGGAGTCGTAGGGAGAGTGCGCAGTTGCTGGACCTCCACTACAAACTGTTGATGTTACTAAGCCTCTAAAGCTGCGACAAGTCAAAATTGGCATGGAAGAGCAACCTAAGTTGGCTAAAATTGCGGATTACTTGAATGATGATATAGTAGGCAAAGTTGCAAAACTACTCACAGAGTACCAAGACTTATTCCTGACGAAGTTTTCGGAGCTTAAGGGGATCACAAGGGACCTAGGGGTCATGCGCATCACGTTAAAACTAGATGCACGCCTTGTGAAGCAGTGGCCTTATTGATTGAACCCTAAGTATAAAAAAAATGTCAGGGAATAAATTGACAAGATGCTCACTGTAGGTATCATCGAACCGGTTGAATAGTCAGACTAGGTAAGTCCAATGGTGGTTCAAGAGGAAAAGATGAAGGGAGAGATACAAATATGTGTAGACTTCTGAAAATTGAATAATGCCTGCATACATGATCCCTTTCCCACACCGTTCTTAAATGAAATCCTTGATAGCGCGGGAGGGCAGAAAGCGTACTCATTTACAAACGGGTTCCCGGGCTACCATCAGATCAGAATCACACCTAAATATTGTAGAAAAACTATGTTTTCTACTAAATGGGGATCCTTTCAGTATATTTTCATGGCGTTTGGACTCAAGAATGCCTCTGCCATCTTCTCACGAGTAGTAGTCACAGTGTTCAAAGAGTTCATACACAAATTTTTGGAGGTTTATTTTGATGATTGGACTATCTTTGGCTTAGTGAAGAAGCACATCTCGAACCTGCGCATGATGTTGGATGCCTGTATAAAACACCATATTTCCCTAAATATCAAGAAGTGAATATTCTGCGTACCCTTCAAAATCTTTCTCGGACATATAGTTTTCTGACAGGAGTTGATGGTTGATTCTGTGAAAGTTGTAGTTATCATAAAATTGGCAGTTCCTACAACTGAGAAACAGCTGCGTTCTATCCTCAGACACACAAGCTACTACAGGAAGTTCATTCAAGGGTACTAATTGATTACAACACCTATGGAAAAATTACTTAAGAAGGATGTTTCATTTTTTTGGGATGACGAGTGTCAAAAGAGATTCGAGCTACTCAAGGAGAGGATGGCCTCTGCGCCCATTCTCATCTTTCCTAATTGGGCGAAGGTATTCCATGTTCACATAGATGCATCAGGAATTGCCCTAGGAGTTGTCCTCATGCATCTTGGAGATGGAGACATTGATCATCTTGTTGCATTTTCTAGTAGGAAAATATTTGGTGCGGAGCGTAACTACTCCACTACAGAGTGGGAGGGATTAGCCATGGTCTATGCATTACAGAAATATTGGCACTATTTTTTAGGAGGGCACTTCAAAATGTTTATAGATCACTCAGATTTGAAGTACCTAGTGAATAAGGCTGTGTTGGGGGGAGGGAAATCTGCCGATGGCTACTGCTGTTCCAGGAATATGACTTTGAGATCATTGTCAAGCCGACAAAGTTGAATGTTGGGTCAGATCACTTAACCCGAATTGAGAGTGGCGAAGAACCAACCAACTTGGAAGAAGGATTGTCTGATGCATAATTGTTTGCTATTAAGGTATTTTATGTGCAATTTTCCAACATCATTCATTTCCTGACTATGGGCATGGCCTCTGCAGAGTATTCGGTACAACAGAAGAAAGAGATGGTAACCTACGCTACAGATTTTACCATCATCACAGGTCATATATATAAGATGGGAGATGATGAAGTGTCACAAGATACATTTTGGAGCATGAATGGAACACTATCTTGCGTAAGCCCACGATGGGGTAGAAGGAGGTCACTATGTAGGGAAAGCAACAACGCAGAAGATCTTAAGAGCTGGCCTATGGTGGCCTACCCTGCATACTAACTCTCACGACTATTATAAAGCCTGTGATACATGCCAATGGACAGGAAGGCCATCGCGTAGAGATGAAATGCCCCTTCAACCACAAATGGCCCTGCAAGCCTTTGAAAAATGGGCTATCGATTTTGTGGGACCTGTTAACCCACTCGGAAAGAAGACAGGTGCGTGCTACATCATAACTGCCACTGACTATGTAACCAAGTGGCTCGAAGCACAAGCGGTGAAGGATTTCACTGCAGATATTGCTACGCACTTCATGTTTGAGCAGATTCTGACCAGTTTTGGGTCTCTGAAAATACTGATGAGCGATAGGGGTACGCACTTTGTTAATGAGATAATACAGGCCTTAATGGAGGAATTCCGGATCCATCATGCAAAAAGCACTCCATATCATCCACAAGAAAACTAGATAAAGAGAAGCTTTGATAAAATCTTGGAGCAAGCCCTCACTATATCATTGTAATCGCTTGATCGCAAGGACCGACGTACGTATCTTGTCTATTCTTGGGCCTATCGAACCACCTACAAGAAGATGACTAGAAGACACCTTTCCGAATGGTTTATGGCAAGGAGGTTGTTATGCCAATGGAGTACATTTTTCCTAGCCTCATCGCAACTTTTAAAAACATGGCGGAGCCTGATATCATGGAGGAGCGTTTAGCGTAGCTTGTGGCTTTGGAGGAAGATAGTTTCATTGATAATTTCCATCAGCATGTTCAAAAGGCTTGGGATAAGGCATGGCATGATCGACATATTTGACAAAAGGCATTTGCGGAGGGAAAATTGGCCCTGTTGTATGATAGCCAGCTTGCGAAGCACCTAAGGAATTTTCGTCAACACTAGCTAGGTCCCCATATAGTTAAAGAAATCACAGATGGCGAAGTTCTTCGATTAGCTACCCTACACGGCGATATGTTACCAGGCTATGTCAATGGCACTCGACTAAAACCGTATCGGATCAATGACTATATGGACGGAGTAGCTGTCTAAGGTGGGGTACACCCACCAAGGAAGGTAAGTACCAAAAGGACCACGGTACGTGCAGGGAGCAGTCGTAGATTTGGAAGCTTGGAGGGCTACATGGGGGGCGC
Source organism: Pinus albicaulis (assembly GCA_034641835.2). Lineage (NCBI taxonomy): Eukaryota > Viridiplantae > Streptophyta > Pinopsida > Pinales > Pinaceae > Pinus > Pinus albicaulis. Next base: position 7,761 of record JAXQQM020075277.1, on the reverse strand, counting down.
AAGAGTGTTCTTAGAGTGCAGAAGGTGTGATGGAAGGGAAAAGGTGTGCTAGGAGCGTAGAAGGTACGCTGGGAGCACAGGGATGCATTGGGCGCACAGGAGGTGCGAAAACTAGCCGTTGGAATAGTAAAATAGGGTAAATGGAAAAACTTACCATTGAAAGGAGTAGGCAGATAGCATTTAATGAGGTGATTTCTAAAGATTTTTTACCATTTAGTTGATGGTAAGTTCCAAATGAGGTTCACCCAAATGTTGATCGATCCTCGCGGCTATAAAATTAGGATAGATCAAACTAGTGTTCCGTATCTCTTGAATAGTTTGTACTTGGCATGTTTGTCCTTGAAGAGCTTGTGTTGTAAGAGTTTCTATGCCTATTGCATCATGTTCATTTTTTAGCATCCTACACCCTCTGACAATAGCAACCTAGGGTTCATTTTCCATGACAGAATGATAGCCACTAATTGCGCTGAACCCTCGGAACCTGTGACCTCGATGGAACAAGAAACCGAGGAAGTGGTGGAAGTTGAATCAGAAGCTAAAGAGGTTGTATCTACACTGATTCAAGACAAGAATAAGGGGAATGAAAAATCACAAGGATCATGGAAGCCCATGAAATGGGCTGGGATGAAGCCCTGCACCTCACCCTGAAATGTAAAGTGCCTGCGGGTGACGGCCCAGGCAGGCTCGCCCAAACCAGTAAAGAGACCACTTTCTGCTCAGGAGAAGGCTCAGCTAGTTGAACCAATAAATTGGTTACCACCCTTTGATCAGCCTTGCATACCCTCGAAAAGAACACTAAAGAATATTGATGGTTTGCGTACCTACCTGCACATGCCACTGACTCTGGGGGAGGTCCCCATCATCAGAGAACGTTTTGGAAAACTCCACGAGGTAAAATTTGATGACCACGACTTGGCCAGTTTGGAGGCCTTTCCTGAATTGGCGTTGGAGCTGTACCTCGAGTAGGTATTGGAAGATGATGGGATCAGGATAATCTCTATGTGCTGGGTGTGCATATTGGCTGGTTCTGGGCTCTTAAACCTGCTACAAATGTCGCATTTTGGCCACTACAATATTATAGACAGACTTGTGCGCCAGCTGCTTGCCCTGGTTCACAATGGCAGTTTATGGACACAAGATAGAATAACCATTAATGCAACACTAATACATCAAATTACTGGTCTCCCCATTGAAGGGACAAACCCTATGTTGCGTGTCGGCAATAATTATGAACAACAAATCACCGACAAGGTGTGGAAAGATTACCACATGGAGCTGAACACTTGAGATTTTATGATCAGCACCATCACCAACCCTGGTACGCATATGGGTACCTTGCTGCTAGCATGCAAGCTGATGTAGAAATGTCAGGCTGCCACCGTCCCCGCATATGTAATTCAGTTGGCGGGTCAATGTGAAAAGGGTTCTACTTCAATTGGTCCCAGCACCTTTGCAATGAATTTCTGGCGAATGTCCACGAATCCCAGGAATAGGGCCGTGCTTTCTATTACTCCTGGCTGCTGCTTCTCATTGCCTTCTTCACATGGGAAGCCCTTAAAGACTCGATCCTCCTTGAGCTCACACCTGATATGTGTGAAGGGGCACGTTATGAAAATTTGTAGGAATCCAAGGACGCGTAGCACATTGAGGAAAATCAGGTCTTCTAGGCCCTGTTTCAAAGCGGGCTCGCAGTAGCTATCAACTACCGACCACGTTTGTCACCCACCATCTATGATAAGTATAAAATCATCGCCGCGTTCCAGGTAACTATGCATAATGTCCAAGTCAGAGGCCACAAGGATCGAGTGTGGGTCTCGCTCCCCTATATGGTTTCCGATGAAGAGATTGACCAATTAGTTGCGACATGGCCTCCACATTGGAAGCTTGGCTTCAAAACATGTGCGAAGGGCACTGAAGGAATGAGCACCATGAAGGTCACCCCGCCTATCGTCGCCAAAGAAACTAGAGGACTGGGTAAAAGCATGGGGAAGGGTGCAGAAGTCGCATCATAGGAGGGTTCGTAGCCAGGTAAAAGCACAGGGAAGGGTGCAAAAGCAGCATCACATAAGGATTCATAGTAGGATCTGGGTACATAAGGTTAGGAGGCAGGAGGTGCTGACTCCCCTTGAGGAACAAAGAGAACTGGTGAACCTGCTAAAGGGCCACGAAAGAAGCAATGCTCTTAATGACCAGAACGCAACGAAGCCATTACGCTGTCAAAAGGGGACCTCAAGAAAATCGAAAACGTGGTCACTTTGGCTGCAACAGATAAATGGCTAGCTCTGGAAGAGTAGCAGAAGGCCGTGGTTGACACCCTCCAGGCTGAGCTCTAGGCTATGCAATTAAAAACCAAAACCTTGCAGACAAGTATGCTCCAGGTTAGATTCGCCCTAGCAACTAGCAACACAGTGATCAATACACCAGAAAGCCACCTCTACCCTCTCCCAGGAACAACCCTCATACTGAATCCACACAACTTAGGAGTACAAGTCTAGGCCTGTGTAATGTTCCCAATTTTAGCCTCAAGCTAAAATGGAACATTATAATGACATATTTTTATTTTGATTAATAAAATGGGTAAGGAGACCCCTCCCCTTGGTGATAGAGAAATAACACTCCTTATGAGAAAGGAGGATAAATAAGCAGCTGAAATTAACACCTAATGGTGTGAACATAATGAGGATCACCTTGAGTTGGCCATCTTTGACCAAATCAACAGCGCTACCTTAGAGGGGTGGCTCGCTTGAGAAGACAATGCATTTTTTGGAGGGAAAGCATTCAAAAGTGAATGTAAACCCTAATTGTGGGACTTATGGTGAGAGAGAGTTCATTTTATTTATAAGAGAGAGGATAGCAGCTCATTTTTTCATGCTTTGATTTAGAATGGTGAGGCCAAGGACTTACACATCCGGGCTGTGTGGCAGGATTGTAGTGCTCTTGAGCACTAGGGGTGTTCCCGGGCGGGGATTCCCCCCTCTTCCTCATGGAAGGAGAGGATTTGAGCTACATTTCATCATTTCGGAATTTGGACAATCTCACTCCTTCAGTTGCAGTGTTATTTCTGTAGCAGGATGGTGCTGTGTAGCTGGGGTAGCAGAAAAGGAACTCATAGAGTCTTTCCTTACTTGCTTTCTCAGTGGAGGAGTGATATCTTCATTGGGGGAGATGTAGAGAGGGCTCTTGGACCATATTTCAGATCTGTGGCATGAGGCCACATATTCACCAACTCCCACTGCATAGTGACTTGGATAAACTGCGTTATTCCATGAGGGTAGTGTTGTGAGGGGTTCTTGAGCTCATCGGGTGGAGTGTTTTTTAGTAAAGGGGATCAGCCCCTTTTCCTTGAGGACATTATCACAGGAGGGCATCATTATTTTATATCAGCCATAGCCTAATTTTCATTGGTTTCAATTGTAGTGACATTTTGTTTGTCACTTTGTATTTTATTCGGAATTTCTAGCAATCTCCCCGAGATTGGCTAGAAATCCTATATTCAACCCATTTTCCCATTTGTGGGAATTTATTTGTATTCCTTCAGCTACATTATCATTTTTTATGTATTCAACAGCTGCATATCTCATAGAGACTGCACAGTTATGGTCTCCCGGCATTCTGTACCATCGTTGTTGCGCAGTAGACCGAGTTGGAGCACTTAATTAGTAGACTCTGCGCAGATATTACAGAATAAATCCTGGCTAGGGACACTTCCCAGGCCAAGATTGAGGGGTTGGTCACAGCATTAAAGGCCTCAAGGACTGAGATCCAAGTGGTCAAAACGTAGATGGAACAACAGATCGCAGACTTGCGGGCCAAGTTGCAGCCATAGACACCATCGAAGGTGTGGGCCTAGTGAGCTGCACTGGTTATGACGACCACAAACATGATTATAGGACAGATTGCTGAGGGTGCCCAATTACTGGAAACTGCTATGTAGTTATGGACCAAGGTGTAGCACGACCCTCTCCTGCTTGAAATCAACCAGGACCTACGACAGAAGGAATAAGCGTTCGAGCAGCTGGAAGCCACTATGCCTACTCAGAGTCCTACTAAAATATTTTCATGACTGCGTACCAGACATGCCCTTCCGGATGATATTGACGAACTCCACCAAAATAATAAGACCCTCAGGGACCACCTTAAGCCTTGGGCTGATGAAGCCCTCAAGCTCTCTCGGGATGTTGATATCATTGTTAAACAACTTAACTAAACGCTGGAGAGCATCACTGTTGTGATAGAAGGACTGACTTCACAAAATTTGGTGGATATTGCTCAGAAAGTTGATGCTCAGAGTGAAGGAGTGCTACCCCCACTGGCTGAGGTGATTAGGCTATTACAGGCACAGGTGGAGACCTCATAACCACAGTGACTCATGATGAGTCACAAGATTGTGTTGGGGGACTATTGGAACAGGGTCCCCTAAAATTGCAAATTTTGTACAATTTTGTATAATTTTTTATATTAATTAGTCTAACGCAGGGGTTTTGGGGTGGGTCAAAGCCCCGAATGCATTTTAATGAGTCAAGGGTAGACCAAGAGTGTGCAAACCATGGTTTGCAAACCATTGGAAGCGTAGGCTAAGTCGATATAAATAGATGAACATTTTGAGTCTTAGGGTAAGAAAGAATTAAGTCTGATACTAAGTGCGAATTGTTAGATCTGTATTGGGTTGTTTGGGTAAGGACTCATGTTGGATGTGTGCGTGGAGATCCTCAGTCCTACTATGTGCGGACCCTGTTGACTGTGTGCATAGGTTGTGTTTGGTTGTAACTGGGTTTGAATGATAATATATGTGGATATAGTCGAAGTATATTTGTGTGATCAGGATCTATTATGTTATTGTTGATGTGAACCTTGGAACCTGTTTGGAACTGCGAATAAATTTAAATTATCTGTTATGTTGAAATTATATCTATGTTATATATATATATATATATATATATATATATGATTTGTCTCAGCTACGAGTATAAGGGTACTATGATGGTTGTTGCTTCTGTTATAGGCTGCATTTTACAATATCATGTATTGATAATTGTTGTTACGCATGTGGATGCGAAGGTATCGAATAGATCTGAATAGATGTGTTGTGGTTACTAACTAAATATATTGTGTAAAACCTACGTACAGACCTGTGTGATCCTGGTAGGTTGCGAACTGGGATCTGATTGACTAACTTACTCTCTCTCATGGTGCGGAAACCTGGTTCCAGCACCCTCCCATACTGCTTCGGGTGAGACTTTCGCCTACAAGTAGGTCACACCGAAAGGGCCAGTAGTATAGGTGTTTGTTAGCAAACCTTAACCTCCGAACCTGAGTCAGGACCCCTCAAGCCAACACACACACACAGGAATTTTATGAATGAAGTTATAATGATAAAAGCATGTTTTAATCACATTATATGTCATCACATTTACAAGGAAATGAACACAATTTTTGATCATATTTCAAAGGAGGGCACACAGCAGGACTGTGGGATATGGAAGATAAGCGAACACAATATTCATGAGCATTACCAGCTCTATCATCACCATTTTGATGTTTTTCCACAGGCAGAAGCAGCACAATAGTGATATTTTTTCACGAATTTTGACATCAGCTATATACACAGATTATGACAGAAAAATATTTGGTTTTTCATGTTATTAGCATATATATACACAACTTAGGTTTGGAAATATGCTTGGTATATTTATGTTGACATTTTTTATATATTATGAAACATGATGGCTTGTTTGTTATGATGTTTTTGAGTTACACTTACAACTGATTGTTGAATTTTCAACAGTCACATTTTTGGCATATGCTATTATAGCATCTACATCAAGTAATTTTCACTTTTATTAATGGAAATTATGATTTTTCCTTTGGGAAAAAATTATATATATATATATATATATATATATATATATATATATATATATATATATATATATATACCTAAATTGAAAGGGAGATTTAACGTCATGGTAATTGATTTGATTTATGTGTTGGATTACAAACAGGCTTGACAAAAAATAGAATGTTCAAAGAGCTTATAATATCATCACTGTGCAATCTATTGTAAATCTCAATACTTCAATATTTTTTTCATATATTTTTATGAATATGAATGGTTATTTATATGGTTGGAGCTATATATAGCTAGCTTTGTAATTCAAATTATTGACAATTTAACCACGAAAACGTGAGTAGTAAATAATATATGAATAATTAAATTTTATTTGATTTCAGTTTCAATAATATCTAAACTATTGAATTCTATGTTACTAGATTCGCAGTATTAAAAAAATCATATCATCAATGGAAGATTGAATGTTGTTTACAGGTTTAGATTTAGATAGGGTTGTGATTGTAAAATAGATTTAAGTTTGATCTTTAATATTGTAAATATAAATAAGCCATGCAATGATATATTTTATAAATATTGATCAATTTAGTTTGTATGATAATACCTCATAAATATTGATTAATTTCAAAAAAGTAATTCTTTGAAATTATTGTTGCGATGTGGAATTACTTTCACACTATTTTTATTTTGACTTAATATCATATGACATGATTTTTACCATTATTTATTTAAGTGAAATTTTGTTTTCATAATACATTAGTTTAAGAAAATTTAACATGCTTACCTTTAAATTAGTTTATTATAGTGGATATGTATATATTCCCCATTTTGGACATTACTCCCCTTTTTGTGCAAAGCTAGTTGTTAGTCATGTTTAGTTATAACTATGGTTTTTATCATGTTTTAGTGGTATGTAACGTCTTGACATCTTAGTTAGTGTTATTAATCATATGTGTGTGTGTGATAAAAAAATAAAAAAAAATAAAGTAATAATAATAACACAAACACACTTATGGATGTGTGATGTTATCTGAATAAGGTTGTAAAATATCATTAACATTATTTTTCATGATTAAATATTTTTTAATTTATTTTTACTAATTAGATTTTTTGTGTGTTTAGGGATAACATGTCAAATATGAATTTAGGGGGTTAGGTAAGATTGAATGATCCCTAAAGGTAGCCCAGTTTTCAAAGAGGGTTTAATTTAGCACCAATAATTGGCTCCTACTAGGGATGGTGCCACACTACAAGGAAACACGAGCTGCAAACTTTGTGCCTTTAAATTGGGCATGCAGTCGATTTACATTAAGAACAAACCATTCATTTTTTAATAGGATGAGGAAATGAAACTTTCCATGCAACAAATTATAAACCCTAACCTATCCTAGGAAAGGGAATGAATTTTTTTTTGTCTTAAACTTTTACCTGATCAACAACAATAATGAACCTAGATTAATCAAATGATATCCTAGTATGTAAATACTTATGAGTTCAGCAGTTATTCACAAATAATACATTTGTTCATATTTTCCAAAATCAGATGTTGTTCTACTGCAAGCGAGTTTCCATAACCCCAATGGCATCATCCACTATCCTAAATTAATAAATTTCATCACTTTTTCATTCACACAAAAGAATATATCACAAAATATTTTGTTTTATTTCATTAAATATTCATGGGATGATCATGCATTGAGATTTGACTCAATACCATTGTCCTTTCTCCACTTCCAACGAGCATTCATAGCCCTGACAAAGATATCATGCACCATTTTAAGTAACTTAAATTATGATAGGATGATTACAGATTGGGGTAACATAGTACAATAGATATTTCACTGCTGCTAGCAAGTGTCCATAGCCTCGGTGTAGTTATATGCTACTCCCATCTAAAGGATTAGTTTCAAGCA
>JAXQQM020071351.1:0-25937 GCA_034641835.2 Pinus albicaulis | reverse complement strand
CCAAAAATGTTGAGGCCTCGAAAATCGCTGCAACAACATTGGGGGATAACCACCCGGTCCGGACCTTAAACAGCTCCTTTTCCGTTTGGGATGGTGGCTCCGACTGGATATAATGGGACCAGTTTCCCGATAAAGAATAGAAAGGGGTGGATGAATGATTGTTTTAATAAATGATAATGAATGGAGTACTTAATCTATAAGCAAAAATGCAAATGACTATTATATCCCGGGAAGCTTCTATTCTTAAGTGCAACGTTTGATGATCTATGTTTGTCAATAGGCATATAGATGACACTATTCAATAAACAAAGATATTCATTTAAATAATACTTACTTCATTCAATTAGTTGAATGAAGTAATTGATAAAACATTGTTACACTTATCTTAATTTATATTACTGATACGTAAATGATTGAAAGAATAGCAAACTGTAAACATCCAGTAGTGGAAAATATAAAGATTGCTGTTAAAACACATTTAAATATTCAATAATAGCAAAAGTAATCAAACAACAATTTATATAAAAAGAATGGATTCAGACATAGATAATAGTACCATATGAGCTGCGAGTCACTCCCCAATATCAATCGCTATTTGAAATTCTTCTTTCAACGCAAAAATACTTTCACACAAAGACAGTAGTGCACATTTGCATAAAAATCTCCTTGTCAAAATTAGAATAATTGGTCCAGTTTCATAAAAGAATATGCCTGAAGTACAGTAGTGCAACTTCAGGTTTCAGTCATATACAAAAAACTTACGACCTCTTCTAAATACATGAAAGGGTCTATAAATACTAAATTTATCTAAATATCTATGAAACTGAAAAATCCTACTTAATTGGTATTAAACAATCTTGAATATCTCCTTCACGGTAATCTGGCAGTCGGCGGCATGAATCATCACTTAGGCTGTTCGTCTTTAGTCCTGAGCTGGCATATTGCAAGCATCGGCTCCACTTCTGGTGGTCGGTTAAGGCGAGAATTGAGTTGGGCATCATAGGTGGCATCCTGTATTTCGGGAATGATGCACCCGATTTCATCTGAGAGGCACTTGAGGGCGGCTCTGTGGCTGTAAGGTTTGACTAAGAACATCCAATAGGTGTCCTATGTCGAACTGTTAATTCCTGCGATTAATCTGCCAGTTTTCTCCAGCTCTGGGTAACATGACTGTTCCAATGTTTTAGCTGATGTCAATTTACCTGGGGTACATTGAGAAATCATGTTAGATAAGTAGAGAGTGTCATTAATCAATTCAACCAAATTACTTGTGGTTAATTTTCATCTGGAAACTGCCCTCTCTGCTTTCATTAACTGGGATTTCCATTCCATAAATAATATTTCTTTATGCGATTCTAGGATCTTTGGCAATTTAGCTGACTTTCCATGCTCAGTACCTTGCCACTCAAGATAATTGGTCAATGTCTCATCGGCCTGCTCGAAGTCTGTTCTAGCATCAGCCGATTTATCACTTAGAGATGTTGTTGAGTCACATAAAGGTTCTGCCTGGGCGATTTGTTGACATAACAGCTTTATCTGTGTTAATAATGTTTTGTTTATTTGTACTGCCTCTGCCCTGAATTCAGCTACCTGTGGAAGATTCTTTTTTTTCTCAAGCTGGGCTGATAGTTGAGCAATCTGCTCATCTTTTATCTTCAACATTTGTTCATTGGCCACCTTGAGTTGTGCCAATGCCTCTGACAACTCTTTCTGCTTCTGGACTGCACTCTGATCAATCCTCTGTTTCTCTTCCTGCAATTGTTGAGTTAATTGATTATTGGTTTGCTGTTGTGTTATCAATTGCAGTTTTGCCTGCTCTGCCTTCTGCCGTGCTTCTGATAATTGTTCTTGTAATGAGAAAATCTCCTGGTCTTTTGTTTTTAATAAAAGACTCACCTCTGATGCCTTATTTATTGTTGCTGCCGAATAGGCTCCAGCAAATTCTGATAGTTTTGTTAGGTTTTCAGAGGGGTCAAATTCCTCCTTCCAAATTATATTGCCCGTCACTGTTTCTTCTGGAAATAGGGAAGGCTGATCAGTTCTTCTCCTCCTCCTTTGTCGTTTTACCACAGCTTTGTGTTTCGGGCTAAAGAAGACATCCAAGGGAGGAATTTCTTCTATCTGCAAAATAATTTGATCGGAGGGATACTTTGGGATTATCTCTACTCTTTTAGGACTGGGTAGGCCGCTGGTTTCACCTGGAACTTGTTTTGAAATGGTCTCCTGTGTGTCTGCTACTCTTGATGTTTGGGCTTCCTTTGAACCTTCAGGATTGTTGATAATTGAATCGAATTGCTGCCATTCCTAGAGCAATTCGGGATCAATTTGAGTATCTTGATTTACCTTTATAGTGCTTTGTCCCTGTTCTCTTGTCTGGGTTTCCTCTTGCACTTTCTCCTGTTCATTTGTTATAACCAGAGGTTCCTTAGTATATCGTTGTTCAGGCTCGCTTGATCCTGCTGCTGGGCTTGTTGCTAACAGATCTAGGGGCAGAGTTTGCATTCTCTGTTCTCTAAGTCTGTTGAATTCAACTAACCCTTCATCTTGATATTTCGTTCTGGCCCACGATCTAACCTGAGACATTGACTCGGCTGTGGAGAACAGATCATCAAACAAATCTTCTTTATGATCAAACTTTGCCAATTTGGCCTGTTCAAGGGCATTATAGGCAACTTTGTCGGGATCGAATTTCCTATTAGGGAGAGTTGCTAGAGTTAATGATTTCATATTTGTAGCTTCTTTCTCTGCATGTTTGAGATCATTCAAGGTGTAGACACCACATCTAAGAGGAAAAGAGGGGCAGACCTGCTTCTTATTTTTCTTTAGAGTTTGTGTAACGCCCTCGGAAATAATCTGATTGGCTATCTCCCTTGCCAGCAGTTTATCAGGTATGTACAAAGGAAGAACATGAGGTTTGGCTTGGCTGCCGAAAATTCTTATATAAGTAAATTTTTCCTCTACAAACCATCTCCCTAAGCCAGTTAAATCAATCCCTGCTTGGTAGGAATTCTTGGGAGCAGGTTTATCAAAAATAGAGTAATGAATGGGTAACATGAAGCCATTGCAGATTTGGTATAAATGGTGCCTATGGGATATTTTCCACAATTTCTGATGGTATATGTGAATGGGCATAGGGTCTTGTGGATTCCACCTCCATCCAAGCACGGGAAATTCAGAATTAAAACACAGGGTGTCCAGGATATAACCGCTGTAGTAGAATGGGGGAATAAGCCTTTCAGTAATGTGGGTCTTGTTTCTGAAATCAATAACTGCGGTGACTAACTTATCGGACATTATAGTTCCCCAATCCATAATTTCACTATTACACGCTACCTCTATCAAAGGAACCATTTCTATAGTGAAATTAGAGGAGTCGTGCAAACCCCATAATCTACACATCATGATCCCAGCATAACAATAAGGAGAACATAGAGAATCACCGTAATACATACCTGAAGATTTATGCTTCGTGTTTTGCCTGATTCTCGCTCTCCAATTCCGAATGGGTTCGATTCAGCTTTCGTTTCATTTCGGAATTTCTCCAAAAATGCCTTGTTGTACTTCTTCTCTGGCTCAGGCAAATGATACATTTGCCTCAAATCATTAGCTTTGAATGAACCGAAGATTCTCCCATCTCTGGTGCAGAAGGTTCTGTCTGTAATTGGGAGTTCCTCAATTGCCCACCTTAGTACATCCGTATATGGGAGAATTTGTTCCCGAGCTGCTATCCGATGAAGGAAAGAGTAGGCTAAGTCCTTTAAAGTACCTTCAGATTTTCGAGTCGCACCTACCGTGGCTTGTACTGATCGACTGTGGCTTCTACTGTTGTCACTTCAGGTTCTTCAACTTCTATCAAATTATAGGTACTTTGCCAAGAAGTTTTGCCAAGACCTGAACATGTAGTATCAGATATCAATCCTTTCTTTTTATTTCCCTGATCAGTGATGGCTTGTTCTATGGCTGGCGAAGCGGAAGCGTTTGCAGTTTTCTTGGACTTCTTCCCCATTCTGCTCGCATCTATCAGCTTGGAAGAATTCTGCACAGGAGTGAAAATAAGCGTAACACAGAGAATTGGCAGTGAAAACCAAATACGAGCGGAATATATTGATCAATGCATGATGAAGAATTAACTTAAGGTGGCCGTGGATCCAATCCGTGAAAAGATTTTAGACTTATTATTTCATTAAATGGCCGTAAAAACCTGTCAATCTTTTAAATGCCCATCGCGTCATTTATTGGCAGAATGATTTGTTTAAGCGTGCCTTGGCCGTTTTGGCGATTGAGCGCAGGTGAAACACTATTTGAAAGATAAGGCTTTTAATACGAATTAATCGTAATATCCCCGTTTTAACAAATTTTTTGAAGTTCGTGCTTTTTGGCTTTATCGCATCGCATCAGGGCGAGAGGCGCTATTGTTATATTGGCATCTCTCGGAATCTTCGATCGCCGATAGCGATATCGCATCGCATCGGGAGCATTTAACTGGGGCTCATTTAAAAGCATGCATAGTATATCGCCGATCGCCTATCGCGTGTTATCGCGTCGGAGCAAACCAATGAATAATTAAGTCATGCCTCCTTTGTCATTGCGATATGCGATCTTGCGATCGCTTTATCGCAATGATAAAAGATTTAATTATTTATATCAAAAAGCCATTATTGGTTTGTCAAAAAGGTTTTTTGTAATGTTTTCATTTCATTTTTAGACCTTTTTTGAATAACACAAAATTGATACCAATTAAAACTAAAAGGGACCCATTTCATATTATAGTGTTGTGAATAAAAATTATATGAAATGGGGGGGTTGTTGTAGAGGACAACAGTAAAGGGGGGTAGACCTTGAGAGATGGAAAACTAAGGAAAAACTTGTTGGAACAACAAGTCTAGGAGATCATGAGGCAAGGAAATCAATCCTTTTAGTAACTTGAATTAATATTATATGGAAAGTGTGATATGAACTTGAGCATTGTGAGATAGATAGATAGATTCAATTGGATCAATATGTCACTTGAGACGAAATAGTGAGAGACTAGTTCCTTAATAACAATGATCAAATAAATTAAGGGACTTGCACAATGACATATGATACTTTAAGCTACAAGATAAACAATGTTGCAAGGAGGAAATGTTAGTACAAGAAATAGATCAAGATAATAATAGATATGAGCAATAAAATACAAGGAAAATAAACTTGTGCTTCCAAGTATGGATGATATTAAAAATACAATAAGCTTGAAGAGACAAGAACAATAATGTAAAGCTTGCAATTATAGATTGAGCTCACAATTCCAATTACCAATCATCAAATGATTAATGGATGCAAGATATACCTAATTTGAGATGCAAGATCTTGGTCAATTTTAATTATATGCCTAATCTAGATGAAGGCCTTCTCCTCAATTGTTATGAAGTAATTATCACACAAGCTTGTTGAAATAATTCCTAGGGTAGGAGGCTAAGGCCCACTAATGATACCTACCCAGTAGTTCTAACGACCCAAGCTCCTTCGTTCCTACAAGGGATTGCCCACAAGAGAATTGTAAAGTCACATGTTTTAACCATTCAGCAGGGGTAAAGCTTCTCAAATTGTATGAAGAAGGTGGTTCTAACTTTCTATCAACCAAGCTTATGCTTAGAGGTAATTTTTAGGAATGCTAAACTAGATTAGAATGCTAATGCAAATGATGATGAGATTAGATAGTTTCAATGAGATACAATTATGACAAGATGCTTCAGTAATTCAACCAAGATTATTCAATAATCACTTTAAAACACAAGATTACATGATTTTAGTAACAAATTAATGAATCACTTTAGGATTTCTCAATGAAAAAAATCACAAGTTCAAATGACTTTATTATAATGTTTGTTAAGATGATATTCACTTATATGATTTTGACAATGAAAACAAGTGGAAAATTAAGTGATGCAAACATAAGTAACCAATGACGCATGAGATTGCTAACAATGATTTAATGAGAAAAAGAAACTCAAAGATTAGATCTAATTTATGATATCAATGAAGTTCTATGTAATCAATGAGAGCAATAAAAAGCAGTTTAAGTATTTAAAACCAAAAAAAGAGAAGTGAAATAAGAATATAAAGACTTTTCCATTTTAAAAAAGGATGGGGATACCATGGGATTGAATCCCAAGCTCCCTTCAAGAAAGAAAATCAATTTTATTATCAAGATTAAAATGAATAAGAATCCCTTTGAGACAATGAGAAGGCTATTCCAATACCTTGAGGAGATCACAAAGATAATGAGCACTTTAACAACAAAAACCACTCCTTAAGCTATCAAACATCCAAGAAGAAGGCAAAAGGAAACAAATAGTATACATAAATGATGAATGACTTGCACCAAACCTCAAAAAACTCTCACGACCTGTTCAAAATGCAACAAGAAAGTCTCAATTTTGATTTTTTCCTGAATCAAATTGAGGAAATCCAAAATTCCACATCAACAAACAACTTGGAGGATGTAACTGAGTTGACATGGATCTTGTTACTCAGTTAAGAACACTCAATTTGAGTTAATGAGTTGAAGTTCAGTTTACTTGAGTTGATTCCTAAAAAAATAGGAGTCTAGCTTATTTAATTTGATTTAAGGGCATGAAATTCAGTTGTATGTAGTGAATCCTAAATTTTGGGAGCCTAGGTTGAGTTAAGTTTAGTTGTAATCAATTAAACTAGTTCTAACTGTTAATATAACTAGTTGGTGGTAAGTTAAGTAGTGGGACATGAGTCTAACTCATAGACCATCTAATTAACTGATCAATCAACTAATAATTATCTCATGCATGCAAAGAATATGAGTTGCCCAAATGTGGTGGAGATTCCAAGGTAGTGAACAATTAAATATATACTATATTGAGTGTATAGTTCATTGTATTGGTCAGGTGATCAATCCTAGGAATTGCGCAAGAATTTTGGAGGAACTTCCTATTTAATAGGGGCCTAATTCCTCAAGTAACAACAAAATGAAATAGGAGCTTGGAGGGGTTGAAAAATTTGCTAAGTATTGGCCAGGTTTAGTCAGTTAGACGAAGGTATAGACAATACACTTGCAAGTTGTGCTTAGGCTTGAGCAAGAATTGTATTTCATCTCTATTCTTTGATTAATGCAATGTAGATAGTAAGGGGTTTTGAGTAGTTGCTTTCCACTAGATAAATATTTGTGTATGTGTGATGTTTCTTCTTGCATGTTGATTTTATGTGTCCTTGATCGTGAATCAACTTCCACAAATCAATAGAGCAACTTCGAGTCTTGTGATTTAGTAAATTTCATGAGCAGTTTAAAATCTACAATAAATTTCTACATTGTATCAGAGCATGATTCACATTAGAACCATTTATTGAAGTTCTAATTGTTAGGTCCCTATATTACTAGTTTAGTCTCTTATTGTTATTAGTGTAGCCCCCTTATTGTTATTGGTGTACCCTTGTAACCTCGATATTGTTATTATTGTGCCCTTACATTATTATTGTTAGGTCGGCTAGGATTACATTGTGGCCCCATGGACTCCTATATATAGAAGGGGGTTTTGGTAATTTGTATCATCCAAGAATTGTTCATTTATGTAATGTATTAGAGGTTTCCCCCTCGAAGTGGATATTTATAAGGTGTTGATCTCTCTTTTCTTCTATTTTTGGAGTTGGTTTCATAACATTTGGTATCAGAGCTTTGGATTCTAGGGTTTCGCTACTCCAAACAGGTCATCGTGGAATTTTTGCTATAAAGTTTTTTCTAAGAATTTTTAGAAGCTGAAAGTTTTATAGAGCTAAGCCAAAATCTCGAGGAAAGTAGTGGAAAATTTTTAGATCTTGGTCTGCAATATTTTCGGAGATATTATCTATGCAGGATAGGGATTTTTTGCAGGCTCCTGAATTTAACCTAAACAGGTCATCGTGGAATTTTCTCTATAACATTTTTTTTACGAGGGTTCAGAAGCTAGAATTTTTATAGAGCGAAGCCGCAATCTAAGGAATGTCGTGGAAAATTTTCAGAGCTTGATTCACAATATTTTCGGAGATAGGGTCTGTGGAAGTTAGGGATTTTTCAGGCTCTCGAATTTCATCTCAAAGAGGTGACCGTGGGAAAATTGTCATAAATCTCTCTCTGAGCATTGGATTGGAATTATGTAAAAAGTGGCTGCAAGTACACGGACTGTAGTTTCCTGTTTATCAATTTCAAATCCAAAGGAGGAAATAGTGACACGTGGCATGCCATACAAGGTCGCTCTACTGAACTAGTCCATAATTAGGTCATTGTGGGAGATTTGGCATAAATTTATCTTGAAGAATCCAAATCAGGTTTGACCTTTGGAATTTGAAAGAAGATTCATAGGGCTACTGCAGGGCCCAATTTTAGATATTGAAGATTTGAAATCACAAAGATAATTAAGTTTCAATATCGAGCTCCTCAAAAGCAAGAAAAATGTGTGTATTTTTTTCAAATTACATTAGTCTCGTTTGAAAAAATTAGTTTGAATTTATTCCAAGGGAATATTGAAGAATAAATATCAGTATTGGGTTCTAAAATGCCCCGTAAAAAGAATTCAACAACCATTAAGCCTTCATAAGGCTCTACTATGACTCATGAAGACGAAGAAATGCAACATGAGATATCAAAATTACATGGAGCAATTTATTTTACCAAGTTGGATCTTCGTTCAGGGTATCATCAAATTAGAATGAAGACTGAAGATATTCTGAAAACAACATTTCGAACTCATGAGGGTGATTAAGAATTTTTGGTCATGCCTTTTGGCCTTACCAATGCACCTTCTACATTTCAAGGGTTGATGAATTCCATTTTTAAACCCTTCCTTAGAAAATTTGTGCTAGTATTTTTTGATGATATAATAATCTATAGCAGGTCTTGGAAGGATCATGTTCAACATGTTGACAGGGTGCTCAAACTATTGCAGGAGAAACAATTATATGCAAAAAAATCCAAATGTTTCTTTGGAGTACAAGAGGTGGAATATGTGGGTCATATTGTATCTCACGAGGGTGCTAAGGTAGACCCTACCAAAATTAACCATTAAGGAATGGAAATTCCCCACAACCATAAAGAAGTTGTGAGGATTTCTCAGGTTAACAAGGTATTATTGTAAGTCTGTTAAGAATTATGGGAGAATAGCAGCACCTCTAACAAAGTTATTGAAGAAAGATGCATTTTCATGGACTCCTGAAGAAACTAAGGCCTTTGAACATCTTAAAGAGGCAATGTGCCTAGCATCGGTCTTAGTTATGCCAGACTTCACAAAAACCTTTAATGTGAAATCTGATGCCTCAGGAAATGGAATGGGTGTTGTTTTAATGCAAGAAGGAAGACCCATTTCTTTTGAAGGTTGTCCAATAAAAGGAAAGTATTTACATAAAGCTATTTATGAGAAGGAAATGTTAGCAATACTACATGCACTAAAGAAATGGCGACCTTACTTAATGGGAATACACTTCAAGGTAAAAACTGATCATGGTAGTCTTAAACACTTTTTGGAACAAAGAATATCTTCAGAAAAGCAACAAAAATGGGTCAAAAATATGTTGGGTTATGAATTTGAAATAATCTACAAAAAAGGGAAGCTAAATGTTGTTACAGATGCATTCTCAAGAAAGAATGAAGAGGTGGAAGCATTGCTTTGTGCCATTTCTATTATCCAACCAGATTGGATAACCGAAGTAAGGGACGAATGGAAGAAGGACGAAGAAGTGTGGACACTCATTCAAAAGTTGCAGCAAGATCCTAGTACATCTGATACATTTAGTTGGAAAAATGATTCCTTATGGTACAAAGATCACTTATATCTTTATAAGAATTCCCAGCTAAAACAAATTATTCTTTTGGAATTGCACACTTCTCCTTTAGGAGGACACTCGGGATTTTTAAAAACCTACCACAGGGTGAAGAAATACTTTTTTTGGGATGGCCTTAAATCTAATATTCAAAATTTTGTGGCAGAATTTTTGGTTTGCCAGTAAAATAAAGTTGAGACAATTAAGACCACAGGTCTTCTACAACCTTTATCCATTCCAAGTCAACATTGGGAGGAGATTTCAATGGATTTTATCACAGGGTTACCTAAGTCCAAAGGAAAGAGTGTCATCATGGTGGTAGTTAATAGACTTACCAAGTATGCACAATTTTGTGCATTATCTCATCCATTTAAAGCAACTACAGTTGCTACTACATTTATGGACACAATTCAAAAGCTACATGGAAACCCAAAGATTATTGTGAGCGATAGAGATTCCATTTTTACTGGAAATTTTTAGATGGAGTTATTTTCTTGTTTGGGTACTCAATTAGCTCATAGTTCATCTTATCATCCTCAATCCGATGGTCAAACTGAGATATTGAATAAATTTTTGGAAGGATATCTTCGTTGTTTTGTATCTGATAAAAAAACACAATGGGTCAAGTGGTTACCTCTCGCTGAATGGTGGTATAACACTTCCTTCCATACTACAGCAAAAATGACCCCATTTATGGCACTTTATGGATATCATCCACTGCCCATCACATCATATTTAAGAGAAAATGACAAGGTTCAAGTAGTGGAAGATCACATCAAGCATCAACAAGATGTTCTCCAACTCTTAAAGGATAACCTAAATTTGGCATGAAATCGAATGAAACAATAGGCAGATCAACATCGTAGTGAGAGAAGTTTTGATGTAGGAGACTGGGTATTTTTACGGCTACAACCATACAAAAAAATGTCCCTCAAGCAAGCTAAGAAGAATAATAAATTATCGCCAAATTACTATGGTCCTTACAAGGTGTTGCAAAATATTAGTACTATGGAATACAAATTGGAGCTTCCTGCTTCTTCGCGAGTGCATCTAGTTTTCCATGTTTCACGCTTAAACAAGTTTATAGGTGAAAAACTACCAGTTCAAACAATATTTCCAGAACTTGATGAGGAGGGAAAAACCATATTGGAACCTGAAGCGATCACGGAAACAAGAAATCGACAGCTACGAAATCGATCAATTTCAGAGTATCTCATTAAGTGGAAGAACTTACCCACTGAAGATTCTATATGGGAGGATGCGAATTTTATACAGAAGCATCCAGAGCTACTCAAGCATTGAGGACAACACTTTTTTGAAGGAGAGGGGCATGTTAGGTCCTTATATTACTAGTTTAGTACCTTATTGTTATTAGTGTAGCCCCCTTATTATTATTGTTGTTCCCCTGTAACCCCAATATTGTTATTATTGTGCCCTTACATTATTAGTGTTAGGTCAGCTAGGATTATATTGTGGCCCCATGGACTCCTATATATAGAAGGATGTTTTTTTCATTTGTATCATCCAAGAATTGTTCATTTATGTGATGTATTGGAGGTTCCCCCCTCAAAGTGGCTATTTCTAAGGCGTTGATCTCTCTTTTCTTCTATTTTTGGAGTTGGTTTCATAACACTAATGTACAATGATAATTGAAGAACTAATGAGTTATTAGGATGCAAAGTTGATGGTTACTTGGTTCATGGTAGATATAGAAGACCCTATGTGCATAATTCTTAATGGAGTAAGAAGGTTACTTGAGGGCAGATCAGTGAGCCAATATTTAGTGACCCAAAAAGGAGTTGTGATCATATATATTGGTAAATTAAGGGGCAGAGATATTTCCCACAGTGAGATCGAGAATCATAGGGAGTCTAGTTTCATAGGTAGCAACCCTATGGAAGCTATTACTTTAGGATATAGGGAGATCATACTCATTATTACAGTAGTTGTAGAAGTAGTTAAAAAGCAGTAGCAACAACAGTATGAGTAGATCAGACTTCGTCATGCATGAAATAATATACGTGAATAAAATTAGGGTTTGAGTCAAGAACCTATATGCACTTAAGGTAGAATATGCATGCAAAGATTTTAGGAGAAAGGAAGAGACTAGAGACATGGTGGTTGAGAGGGAGAATGCTAGACCTCTCAACATGCAACCTTAGAGGAAGCCTTAGGAAGGTGTGGAGCATCCACAAATGGAGAAGAAGAGAGGAGGCAAAGTGGAGACATCCACTCAAGAAAATACCTCCAATAGGGGGAGAGTTTGAGCCAAGTGGGAAGATGGAGAACATGAAACCATACCTCGAGGAGTGATGTGGCGTGATTTATATCCTTAGTCCAAGAGTTGCAAAAATCTGGGTAGAGTTCATTGAGGCATTCTCCACATGGATCATTACCTTGCTAAAGGGACCCACATTATTTCGCAGCAGGAGGATCAATGTTAGTCAGACACTGAGGAGTGTAGAGGAGTGTTTAAAATAGAGCAGGAGGCTCATTAGAAAATTAAACAACAACACAATTTTCCCAATAAACAGTTGCAAACATATTTGATTGATTTTTTTTGGATGCTTCTCAGTTGCAGATGTTGCAGTGGTAGCCATAAAAGTGAGAGGTGTTGCTTGTAGTAAATTCCACATGTGTAATATAGGGGTGGTTGATAATTCCTTTCTTTCAAAGAGGGAGTGTTGAAATGTAGCAAGAAAGTCTCAATTTTGATTTTTGCCTTAGTCAAATTGATGAAATTCAAAATTCCACATCATCAAACAACTTGGAGGAGTTAACTTAGGTGATATGGCTCTTGTCACTCAGTTTAGAACACTCAATTCGAGTTAATGAGTTTAATTTAAATTTACTTGAGTTGATTCCTAAAAAATATGAGTCTAGCTCAATTAATTCGAGTTAACGGAATGAATCTCATTTGCATGTAGTGATTCCTAAATTTTAGGAGCCTAGGTTGAGTTAATTAAGTTGTAATCAGTTAAACTAGTTCTAACTATTAATAGAATTAGTTGGTGGTCAGTTAAGTAGCGGGACATGAGTCTAACTCAGAGATAATCTAATTAAATTATCAATTAGATAATAATTATCTCATGCATGCAAATAATACGATTTTCCGAGATGTGGTACTGGAGATTCCAAGTCAATGAACAATTAATTATATACTAGATTGAGTGTATAGTTCATTGTATTGGTCAAGTGATCAATCCTAGGAATTGCACAAACATTTTCTAGGAATTTCCTATTTAATAGGGGCCTAATACCTCAAGGAATAACACAAGGAAATATGAGTTTGGATGGCTTGAAAAATTGGCTAAGTATTGGCCAGGTTCAGTGAGTTAGGAAAAGGGATAAACACTACACTTACAGGTTGTGCTCAGGCTTGAGAAAGCATTATATTTCATTTCTATTCTTTGATTAATGTAATACATATAGTAAGGGGTTTTGAGCAGTTGCTTTCCCCTAGATAAATATTTGTGCATGTGTGATGTTTCTTCTTGCATGTTGATGTTATGTGTTCTTGATCATGAATTAACTTATGCAAATCAATAGAGTAACTTAGAGTCTTGTGATTTAGTAAATTTCATTAGCAGTTTCAAATATACACATTAAAATTATACATGACCTTGATGAATCAGTCCACAAAATCAAAAATCAAGTAAGGAAAGACAGCTAGAAAAAGTTATTAAATTTTACGTGAAAATTTATTTAGTTATTCAAGCCTTAAATCCTTAAATTTTAGTGTGAAAACCCTTAAAATGGATATTCTTCGGATCAAAGGGTATGCAACCCTCTTGGAGGCTTGCAGCTAGGATGAATGAGGCCTTTGGGCCTTGTTTCTAGCCCTCAAAACAATTTATATGATCAAATGCAAGGATGGATAACTTTTAGCCCAAAAAATCAAAGATAAACCCCTTTAAAAGTGTGAGAATAGGCCTAAAAAAACACCAAGGGTTAGATAATAAATCAGAGGCAACAAATAAAAATCCCAAGAGGCCTGTAGTTAGGCCAATCAAGCCCTAATAGGTTTGTGAATAGGTCTAAAATGGTTAATAAGGCTAGAAGTTAGCCAAAGGAAAGAAAAAAATTCCAAACTTGAGCCAAAAATCGAATCTATAAACCTACAAAATAAAACACAAGTTAGATATTTGATGGATAAATAGAGAAATAATTTACAAAATTTTCAAGCTCAAATCCTTGCAAAAAATGAAGTTTAAAGTGAAAAGAAGGGATCAAACCCTAGCGGCTTCTATATGAATTTGTTTTTGGAGAGATGGAGCCACAAAAGTGATGGATCTAAACCTTTGGAGGCCTAAAACCCTTACGACCCCGAAGAGAAGAAAGAAGACCCTAAAAAATGTGAGGCGTTGAGCCTAAACCCTAGCCGTCTAGGCTAGGTGAGGGCTAAAACCCTCACAAAATTGATATCTCCTTGATTTTGAAGTATATCCAATTGCAAAACAATTCCATAGAGAAACCCTCTATGTCCTCTTCAAATCTGCAAGAAAATCAAGCTAAAAACCACAATAGTTATATACAAAAATGGAGAAATATGTACAAGGGTTAGAGAAAATAATTTACAAACATACTTTACAAAATTTACAATTATTTATGGCTCTTAGAAGCATATATATTCATTTAATGCACAAATAAATAAAAATAGTTAAGATAAATAATTTTATATGTGAGAAATGGCCAAGATCTCTTTAAAACAAATCGTTAGATAAGCCTTGATGTTACACCATTTTTTGGTCATCTAACCTATTATCATTAGATGGACCCAGGTACACCATGTAAGACCAATTTTGCCCCAAGTAAAATTGCTTTCACTATGAAAATAACTTAGTAAACCACCTTTATTAAGTTGTTTATGGTCTAAACAGGAAACCCCATGAGGAAATATTAAATAAATATACATTTTTTTTATTTTCCTCAAGGAATAATTAGTTAAACAATAGTTTAATCAATATTCCTCATTATATTTAACCCAAAACAAAGAAATTAATTAGATAAATCATTATTTATCTTATTATTTTCTAAGACTAATTATTTAAACCTTATTTAAATAATATTCTTTATTAAATATTATTAATTCACCCTTAAATAATTAAATAAATCATTATTTATTTAGTTATTATCATATCCTTAAATGATAAATAAATCATTTATTTATTTATTATTTACAAATAAAGGATTTATTCCCGAGGTCAAATTCCTTTTCCCTCCAACAAATATAATAAAATATTCCATAAAAGTTGGAACTTGATTTGGTTAATAATATTTTTAACTATGCACCAACATCTAGACTAACTCAATATTTTGTTATAAATAGAAGGGTTTTCCCATTCATTTTTCACCTTTTGTTGCCTAGAGATCACTTTGGATCTAAACTTTTGGTCTGACTATTGATCCACCATCATAGTCATATTTTGTTTGTTTGGGTTTTCTACACCATCAAGAGAGAGGAATTCTAGATCTGAAGTGCTGAGGACTTACAATAACCCATCCCATTGAGGAGAACAGGGAACACCCTCTTGTGTTTTCCTCCCAGGTGCCATCAATACAAAATTCATTTGATATATTCTTGTCTTGTCTATTGGATACATGGAGTAAATCTCATTTTTTCCACTGTTTAATGTCTTCTAATGCATAGATCTAGATTTTTGCAGCATTTATCTTGATCACCTAACTGCAGATCTGAAGATATTAGCAGTCATTTCTGCTGTTAGGGCTGTTGGTTATGTGCAACTAAAGTGGTATTTTTTCGTACGCTTGGAATTTAGATTCATACTAACAACTGGCGACTCCACACGGGTTTACGATTACGACCTCCATCGTTTTTCTGATCCTTGCATATCCAACTGCTTCAAACCATAGGATTTCTCTTCAGCCCCTTGTTTTTTCTTTTCTTGATGTTGTTTTTAACCTATAAAACCCTAAACCAATAAAAATTCTAACTTCCATGTGTTTTCGGACCTATTGCATAGGTGACAGACATCAGCCGCAACTGAGATGACAACTTTTTCTGAAACCTGCCGCCGAGACTGCCGAAAGTGCAGGTCGCACTTTTTGGCCCAGAACCTACGACCTGGACCTTCAGGGTGCACTTTTCAGCCCAAAAACGATGAACTCTACTGAAAACAGGTCAGAAACTGTGACCTAGACTTTTTGCAGGGATTTTTCTGAAAGTTTTCTGGGTTTGTCTGAGCCTCTGTTCAGGGTTTTCTGACCTCCGTCTCCGCCCGTTTTAGACCTGTACTTGTTCTGTTTCGCTCAACTAAGTGGAACTTAGCCCCCTAGGGCTTCAGTACCCTCCACTTTTTGTGAAAGAGTGTTTGCTATTGCAGGTTGTCTGAAATTTCAGAGTCTTTAGCCTTTTTTTTTCCAGATTTGATACCCCACCTTCAGATCCACTTCAGATCGGCTTGTTATCCATCCAAATCACCTCATCTAGCTTTGTTTGGGTTTTCCTCTGGGTTCACTCCATTTCCCTTCAGGATATATCCTTTCGACACCTCTTTTACAACAATCTTTCCTCTGATTTGTTGTTGTTTTTTGCACCACTTTCCAACAGATTTTGTCTTTTAGATCCCTGTCCCTCTTGACCTTAATTCTATTAGATTTTTAGTGTGTTTTGATTAGTTTTTTTTACTCACCTATAGACTAGTTGTTGAGAGACCCACCTCCTTGGGTTTAGATTATTGCATTATTAGCTGTTTATTTTTTGTTTTGCAGGCCTATATATTGCCATTTGCAGGTTTATTTACAGCTATACAACACACTTTTTCTTTTTCTCTACAAATGTCTGGGTTTAAAAATTAAAAGTTACTCACTTTTACACACACACCCTAAGTAAAAAAGGGCTTGGTTAACACCGCCAAGAAAATACTCTAAAACATTTAAATCATTTGATCCTGCACCTCTTTGCCCTTGTTTCGACATTGTAATCACTTGATCTTGCACCTCCCTACCCTTGTCGGTCTCTTTTTCCTTTGTGCCATGATTGTGTTGTCACCATTGCGCCACCAAGGCGTTTATCCTAGAGACTTCTTGGCCTTCATCCTCAGTTTCCGGTAGGAAGACTTACTCCTCCACGTAGGGTTCGATTTAGTCCTCCACCGAGTCCGCACACTGACTCTTCTTCTGGTCCTTTGGGGTCTCCTTCTCACTCCGCCGTCAGTTCTCCCCCTGACACCTTCACTATGTCTGGTGCATGACCTAAGGCTGGTGATAACCCCAGCCCTCCTGCCGGGAATACCACTAGTAGGACCGCAACGAACACTACCCCGGCTGCGCCCTTGCTCCCCTTCATGGCAGGCCTCAGCCTCCCCGATTTTGACCAGTTGATAAATGACCCTATACACCATGACGCTAGTTGGCCTGCTATGCCAAAAAACTCCCTTTAGACATCCCAAAGTTTGAAGGTCTTGCTGGAGAAGATCCTTCAAATCATATTCGATCTTTCCACATGTGGTGTTCATCTGATTCCATTACCGCTGACTCTATTTGTCTTCGATTGTTCCAACGAATGCTTACAAGTGAAGCTTCTAAGTGGTATGTAGATCAGGCCCCTTCCTCTCATACCACCTTTGCGACTCTTTCCCGGGATTTTTTTTCTTATTTCCAGCTTCCCCTTCGTTACGACACTCGTACCGAACTCTTGACCTCTTTCTATCAATCATCTGCAACCCGCCTATCTGACCATGTTCAGGAATGGCAGAGAAGAAAGAGCCTATGTCGAGCCCCTACCTTTGAAGACCGTGTATACATGGACTGGTTCCTTAGATATCTCTTGCCACCTATTAGGAAAGATGTCGCATCGAACTTTCCTCAAACTGAAGAAGCCGCTCTCCAAATTGCGTTAAAATATGACCTAATCTACGCTCAGTCGAGTTATGTTTATACCGTTCTACATGATCTTCCCAGACCTAGTGGTGCCAACGCACCGGGGGCATCTCATGTCACCGAAGGTATCATTGGAGCTCTCTTTAATCTGTATGATCAACCTCCCATGGGCTATGGTTTTCCTCAAGGGGGGGCTAGCACCTCCTGTACTTTTTCCCCTCCCGGTAGCACATATCCAGGATACGACATGCCTCCTCTTTTTTCTCAACCTCCTGTTTACCACAATGTTACCCAACCTAATTATTATTCGTATCCATAGCCTGGTGCTCCAGCTCCTCTAGCATTAGCACCTCCTACTCCCTCGCCTTCTCAAACCCCTCAACAGCAACCACTGCCCCCTCCAGGGCAGGTGTATGCAGAGCAGGGCATGACTAATCCTCCTCCCTCAAAAAGGAAGATGAAAGGCACTCAAAATCAAGATTCCCCTGGCAATCCTAGACCTAATCAAGGTAATGCTCCTAACACTACAAACCAGCAACAAGGCACTCAACCCAAGCAGGATAGGCCTATTTGTACGAACAAGCACTATTCTTGTTGTGGTGTTTATGGTCATTATATGCATGATTGTCCTCTTCTACCACAGATGCGACAATAATGGGATTATCAAGCAACATTGAGAGTATAGCAAGTCATTCCTTCCGTTCCTCCCAGTCCTGCACCTAGTCAACCAGCTGTGCTTACTGATAATTTCCCTTAGCAGGGATTTGTGGCTACCCAACCACCTGAAGGTCAGGTGGCCACTCAACCTCTTCCATCTGGTTCCCCTGATTACTATATTTTCATGATGTCCTCTGATCAGCCTTCTGAACCTTCTTCTCCTGGCCCATTACCTTCAGCTGGTACTCATGAGCACCTTTATCCTCCTGGAACGGTTCCTCCAGGTTTTAACCATTTTGGAGCCGTCCTGCCTAGTAATTACCCCTCTGGTCAGATACCGTTTCTTGCTCCCCCACTAGGAGTGTACACAGTACCTGTTATGGCCATCCTCTCTCTTCCTAACCTGACCCTTAGGATTCCCGTCTGGTACCTCGATCCTCTAGCCGCTACCTCGCCTGGTCAACCCAAACCTTATCTTGCTTTGACCCTGGTTCAACTGGTCCCTATGACTTCTACCGTTGCAACAATACCTCAGTCACCTCAACAGGAACCACCTCCCGTTGTGATCACTTCAGGTAAGAAGGGAAAAGCTGGCAAGAGAGCATCAAAGAACAAGGCTGCCCCGACAAACCCTGCCCCTTCTCGGCCTCCAAAGCATACCATCCAATGTGCTTTGTGTGATATTGTCGGCCACGCCACCCATACTTGTCCGGAGTTGCCTCACCTTAAGTCCATGGTCAATGAGACATTTCTGGAATCTGATATCCCAGAGGTATATGTCACTATACCCGATTCAATCCCGAAACTCAAACCATTGTGCACAAATCACCCTTGTGCTTTGTGTGATTTCCATGGACACTACACTCACCTCTGTCCTCGCCTAGAAGAGTATCATTCCTCTTTAGAAGCATTATGCCAATTTGAGGCCAAGCACAATGAGTCCATCGCTCCCTTATTGTGCATCTTGCTTCGGCAACACTAGAGGACATGAATGCTCCCATTGACATTCCCCCTTATGATGTCGAGATGACGAAGCCTTGGTCCTCCATATGCTATCTATCATCATTCATGAGACCCTCGATGGAAGTCCCCTTAGAGACTCCCCGTGATGTTTTGCCTGACCTCCCTTCAGCGATCACCCTGGGCTCAACATCGGTAGATCCTTTATTTGATTACTCTTCTATCACAACTTGTGACAATGCACATGTGAACCTCTCTTCTCATGATGATGAGTTAGGTAGCTTCTCCGCGTCAGGTGGTATTTCTTCCACCAGTCACCCCATTCTCTATTACGATGATGACATTGTCGAAGTAGTCACAACCCCTGACTTTATCTATCCCCCCTTACATCAAACCCATACATCCAAACCACAAACACCTTGTGGCCATTACATGGACGCCTAATGTTCGGGGAAGGGGGCACTCATATTTGCGAATCCAGGAGAAGAAATTCTCCACAAATATCTGAGCGTATCTAGTCATGTCAGCTTTAGTACCATTATTCTTCTACATTTAGAAGAACCTCTAGAGTCCCATATCACTTCATATCACTCTAGGGATGATGCCCCTCATCATTCCTTCATATTACATAAACAACCCAGTCCTTTCGACATTGTTGTTGACCAACCTGTGAGTTTTCTGGGAAAGCACCAGTTCACTATCCCAAAATCCTCTCTTTGGGATAGTGACACCATGTATGCCAATTTGGAAACTTAAAGTCCATTTGATTCATATATGCAGTACCAAAAGAGTTTGGTAATCCCCCATTCCCTTTCTAAAACAGCATAACCATAAGGAAAACAAATGGAGCACCACATCATTAAAATGTGTTTAGATTCCTTTTTTTTTTCTAAAAACATTTCGGCATGACCACAACATGCTTGGGGGCACCTATGCCCCTCAACCATAAAAATCCCAGATCTCAGCCAAGAATAGCACTGAAACCCCCTTTCTCTGACAGGTCGCACTTTCCAGGTCATTTCCTGGGATAGGTCGCAGTTTTCTTCCCAGTACCTCCTACGCAAGACGCAGAATAAACCCCAAAAAGTGTGACCTAGCCTGTTCATGAGCTCTAGGTACCTAAACTGAATTTTCAACCCACTGAAATGAAAGAGTAGGATTAGGCATCTTACCTACAACTAACGGATCTCAATTTCCAATGGTCAGTTTGTCTACTACGATTACCGCAAGATTTAGGGCCTCCTCTCCTGACTACATTCACCACAGCTCCACCTACAAATAAGTAAATTTGGAAGGAAAATGCCTTATTAAAAGAAAACCCCTGATTTTTCTTTCACTTGCTGCGGCCAAATCGTAGCTCAGTTTGACGAACTGTCTATACCATTGGAAAGATATCACCTAGCCCTCAAATGGGTATCTGTTCATTTTTAGTGACTTGATACTCCACCAAGACACATTTTTTCCATGAAGCGTCACTTCAACCCTCCTCAAAATTGAATTTCTTCACTTGCAACACTCATACTGGGGGCACCACTTTGCCTCCATACTAGTCCACGCTCGTGTCGACTTTTGTCATGAGTTACCATCTTGTACTCATGTTTGTATGGTCCCCATTGGACCTTTTTCTGTGTGGCAGCACTGTCGAGTCACCCTTGTTTAGAGCATCCGAGTTGAGTCATCATTGCATTCATGGAGTCTATCCTGAGTACCTCTACATCCCGCTATAGTCCCCCATCCTTCATTGCTTCGTCCCTCTCTCGTGTCGCACATTATGGCCTTCAGTCCCACTATCCCCTATTCCTCATGATATTGTGTTAGTCGCTGCCTGGTCATCTGTGCCCTTTATGCTCTAACAAGGGAAGTCATCCATTCACTACTCAGTACCCTCCATTTCATCACCATCATTAGTGCCAGTCTGTCACTCGCTCTACTATTTTTTCTCGTGCCTTAGTTGAGGATCCCTTATTGCCTCACCTATGGCAGACCTCCTTCTGTCGACATTAGCTCATTCATTCCAGAAGACATGTCTAGAGGGCGGTGTACCTTGGTTCCAACTTCCACTCTTGTTCGATGCCTCGGATCAGGCAAAGGGACTCCTTATTTCCCTTTGACTTGATTGTTTCTCAGCTCTAGCTCCTTTCAGCATGATCAAGATCTGTATACTCGATGGTTCAGTGATGCAGCAACTGACATCGGTGATTCCCGGGTGTGTATGAGATGTCTTAGCCCTCATGAGGGGGTGGCCCTATAGGTAGCCCCCCAGACACTCGGATGACCTCTTCCTTACATCCTTCGATGCAGCTCCATACATTTGATGATGACGGCCTCAGCCACTTGCAGTGCCTTTTTGTTTGCATGTACCAGTCATATTTTCAGAGCCCTTTCCCGTTTTCAGGGGCATCTAGGTTGCTTTTATATGTCATGTACTCAGATATCATTGTACAAGTCATGGCTATTATCCCAGGCACAATATGTATGTGGGATTCATTATCGTGTTGTTTATCTGGCTCATTTTTATGCCATCATGTATTATATTGGTCAGTTCCGTGGTTTTCCGGACGCCTTATTATTTGTACTTTGCCCCGGCGGGCATAGGTATGCCTCCCCCGCCGCCTATAGCATAGGTACTTACTCATCAAAGAGACTTGTTGCACTGTAAGTCTTGCCTCCTCAGGGTCTAGTTCTTTTCAGCACTTTGGTCTACCTTATACTTCTCTCTCTTTGACTTCCCTTCGATGTCTAGTGATTGTGTTCTTACAACGTGCTTCGATCATACGATTAGCTCCTAACGCTCGCACGCTAGGGGGAAATCTGTTACACCATTTTTTTTTCATCTAACCTATTATCATTAGATGTACCTATAATTTATGTGAATAAATTTACACAAGTAAAATTTCTTTTATGGCTCTTACTAAACCACCTTTATTAAGTTGTTTTTATGGGTAAGCAGGAAACCCCATGAGGAAATATTAAAGCAAATATACATTTGTTTGATAAGGATTTTCCTCAAAAAAGATATTAATGAAACAATGGTTTACAATCAATACTCACCTGGTTATATTTAACCCAAAACAAGGAAATTAATTAGATAGATCATTATTTATCTTATTATTTTCTAAGAATAATTATTTAAACCTTATTTAAATAATATTCTTTGTTAAATATGACTAAATCACCCTTAAATAATTAAATAAATCATTATTTATTTGATTATTACTCAACCACATCCTTAAAATGATAAATAAATCATTTATTTATTTATTATTTACAAATAAAGGGATTTGACCTAAGTCAAATTCCTTTTCCCTCCAACAAATATAATAAAATATTCCATAAAAGTTGGATCTTGATTTGGTTAATAATATTTTAATTATGCACCAATATCTAGACTAACTCAATATTTGGTTATAAATAGAAGGGTTTTCCCATTCATTTATCACCTTTGGTTGCCTAAAGATCACTCTGGATCTATACTTTTGGTCTGATTATTGATCCACCATCATAGTCATATTTTGCTACTATTTTTTTCTTGGTTTTCTACACCATCAAAAGAGAGGAATTTTAGATCTGAAGTGTTGAGGACTTACAAGAACCCATCCCATTGAGAAGAACAGGGAATACCCTCTTATGTTTTCCTCAGTTATATCTGTTGTTCCTTAGCTCAGCCTCCTTCTTGTGTAAAGGAATCTAGTGCTCAGACATTAAAACAATTCCTTGCTGTGTAAAGGAATCCGTGCTCAAGACATTAAAGATAATGTCACAAACAAGCATAAATCTGTCTCTGTTTATTAAACCTTCAAATATTAATAATATATTCTCCAAATATCAAATCTTTACAAGTTCTACAATGCCATGTTCTCTTTATGTTGAAGTGAGCGAGTGGAAGACGAAGAAAGAAAAAGATTTTAAATTGACATGTTGTTTAAAAACAGAATCTACCATTATAAAATCCTGAAGAAGTGAGTAACAATAAAGCTAAAATAGAGGAGCGCCCATTAAGGATATTTAACTCTTAGATACACAAATATCAAGAGACTTGCAGCTCAAATCACTCTACTTTATTCACAGATATGGAATTGAAATGAAAACTAAGAAAACTCTTCAACACAGATGGAATGATGGAAACTTGCAAAACTTTTCATTCATTCAATATTTTTCAGTACAAAATTAGCCTTCAAGGTCCAAAACTCAGAACCTTCTTACTTCTTTCAATTTTCTTTAAATACAATATGATCAAAATGGTTTCCAGTAATGAAACCGATTCTAACTAACTCTAACTGCTTAACTGCTCACTGTAGTGGAGGTACATGCCTCGTAAAGTTCTATTACATTTACATGACTTCATTTAAAACATGATAAAATGTGATAATCCCTAATCTAAGGGAGTTGATGCTCCTGAAATAGTGGTTGTCTCAATGACTATTGGTGGCTGAACGACTACTTGTGGCTGAGTGGCTGGAGTTCCCTTTTCTGTGTCCATAGAAAATCTTTTGCATTCTTTCCAGAGCTTATCCTGAGTCGTCGGAGCGTTCTTATAACGATGATATTCCAGTGTAAATGCAACAACCTGACTGTGAGTAAGATTACCTGTGAATAATGTCTTCACCATCCATAGCAGAAGGAAATGCCTTTGTAAGAAATTAAATACCGTTTCTCCCTTTAAAACCTGTGTCTTCTCATGCCTGCCATCTGCTCTGCTTTTTGCAAATATCAATTGATCTTCATAGAATTTCCAGGACATAATCTCCCCTCTCTCCTTCCAGCATGAGGGCAAACCTGTTCTCGTCAACTTGTCAAATGACATATCAAATTTCTTAATTATCTCTTTAATTCCCTGTAACCGCTTCTCTGCGGCCTTTAGAAGGTCGTTTTTTATTATCATTTTATTTACCTCTTCAGCATAGAAGTACCTATCCTGTATCCCCATATCTCCTAACTCTTCATCTGTCTTGGCATTAATAAAGTTTATGAATTTTCTGGCCCAATTCTCTCTTTTAATAGCGGCCTGCTTCTCAGATAAAAGCTCCTTTTCATGCTCTGAAACAATGCTTTTCTCTCTGGAAATTATATTCATGGAATCCCATTTTGACTGCATTTCTGAAATAATCTCATTCCAGATGATATCCTTAGCTTTAATAAGAGAAATATTTCCCTTTAATTTCTCCTTGAGCTCTTTGATTTCATCCTCAGCTTTCTATAGCTTCTGCTTGTTCTCATGTGCTTTTTCTTCCCATCCCTGCATCATCTTGGTAACTGTGGCCAATTCTGACTGGGCTTGTTTACAATCTCTTTCCGCCATCTTTAATTCTGTGTTTAGCTGAATAACCCGGGCTTGAGGATCAGCTTCACCTGCAGTAAAATCAAAAGTACAAGTATGGTTCTCGATATGATTCTGTAAGGATATAGCGGTCTGC
Organism: Pinus albicaulis; assembly: GCA_034641835.2. Taxonomy (NCBI): domain Eukaryota; kingdom Viridiplantae; phylum Streptophyta; class Pinopsida; order Pinales; family Pinaceae; genus Pinus; species Pinus albicaulis. The sequence goes on along the minus strand of JAXQQM020071351.1, from coordinate 1,260 downwards.
TTTACCTTAGTGAGTTCTTCTTCTTTCTTCATCAACTGCTGTCGCAATTCCTCTTTCTCCTTTTCAACCTCAGCTACTTCGGCCGCCAATGAGTGCTCTGTAGCTGGTAATTTCAACTTTTTCCTTAATGAAGATATTTCCGCTTCTGCACTTTTCATAAGTTTTTGAATTGCGGCTTTATCATTTGGATCCACACCGATTTTCATAATGATCTTCTTCAACTCTTCATTTTGAGTTGTTAATGCCCTTGCATTAGCTTTCTCCATTTTGCATTGTTTGATGACCTTTGCAAGCATGTTTTTAGTCTTGACTGCTGTAGCATTGGTCTTGCTCAAATCATTTACAATCAGCTGACCGGTCTGCATGTGAAGATTCATTTTGTCCCACAAGGGGATCTTTTTAACATCCATGACTATGTTTAACTCCTTAAAGCTGCCCGAAGGTCCAAGGGACATTCCTGTCGGATGTGACAGAGCCATCTTAAACTGATCTTTCTCCAGATCCATCACAGTCAATAATCTGGTTTGGTCAGCAGATATATGGTGCTCTGCTTGTGCTTCTATATTGGCTTTTATCCTCTGGTTCCTTCCCTCAATCTGTGTGAACACTTGCTTTATTGAAGGAGCCTTTTCCAAATGAAGTTCCTGTCTTCTAGGAGATGAGGGGCAATCTTGTTCTTCATTGACCTAGAGAGTAAAACCAGGTGAATTGGAAGAATGGTCTTCTGCTAGTTTGGTTCTTTTTTCCTCTCGGGGCTCCTCATCATCAATTTCAATAACATCCTCTCTACCTCTTTTGCTCATTCTTTCCAAAATTGCAGGTGTTTGAATACTGGTCTTTGTTGAACTTGACCCTCCTGGATTAGCCAGTTTCTCCAAATCCAGTTTACTTACATGACTAAATGCAGCATACCCATTCTCGACCCTTTTCTGAGAAATTATTCCATGTGGATCATAGGGCCATTTCTCTCCCAACAACAACTGCGTCCCTTCCAATATTTTTGATACTTCTTCAAAAGCTTGTCTTGTATTGACAACAAAAGGGCCTACACTCATAGGCAACTTGTACATCAATCCTTTCTTCATGGGCAGAAAATGAACTTGATCTACATTAAGACTTTGCCTTATAAATTCCAAGGCAAAAAGTCTCATGGGAACAAAGGTTGGGAGCCTATAGGGCTCAATACTAACTCCATACAGCCTTATCTCAGAGTAATCTTCAAAAACAAACCAGTCTCCAAATTTACAATTGGGTCCTAAC
>JAXQQM020076727.1:0-13706 GCA_034641835.2 Pinus albicaulis | reverse complement strand
ACCATCACACAAAGCATCACACATGAAACCAGGATTTTTTAGGTGGAAACCCAAGTCGGGAGAAAACCACCGCTGCAGTTGCTCAGCCTTCAATATTTTATTATAGAGAAAACATCTTACAACATATGTGCTGGTGCAGACTCCTACCAGCACGCAGGCACCCACCTGCGCTCGTTTACCAGCCTCTCCTGGAAGGGAGCTCCAACCCCCCGACTCGTTTACCAGCCTCTCCTGGAAGGGAGCTACGACCCCCCGATCTCGTTTACCAGCCTCACCTGGAAGGGAGCTACAACCCCCTGACTGAAGGCTACAACCCTCAGCACTACCTTGGACCACGTTTCATCAATTTTCACACTGGATCCAACAACTTCAATAGAACACCACTTGCAGGCCACATTTCATCATATTTTCATACTGGACCCTTTCCATACTTTTAAGCACAAACATACATCACCAAAAGATACATATCAACACAGATCAGATAGCAGAAACACAGCAGAACAGATCAGATATTTCATACCCCTTGCTTCAGCAAACCCTAGTTTGCATACGCGCTTTCCCTTTACTGATGTCGCGTATATACGCGCTTCCGTCCACACAAACTAGCGTATACCTCAGTGTATAATTTATTGCGCATACGCGCTTTCTCTTCGCTGAAGCCGCGTATATACGCGCTTCCTCCACGGCGAAGTAGCGTATAGATCTTCAATCATTACAGAGCAGCATACTTCATCAGATCAGATATTCAGTTCAGATTTACCCTTTTACTTCAGACAGATGTTCGCCTAGATGTTCGCCTCATCACAGATCTAAGCCTTCCATAAGCAGATCTAGTAGATACAAGTATATTTCAGATCTAGATCCCCTTCTTCATCATTGGTGCATCATACATTCAGATTTATCATTCAAGTGTAACCCTTTCCATTCAGATATACTTCAGAGAGAAGTATTCATTCAAGCTCATACATCTTGCACCCACACTCATGATTTGCACAATGAATTTCTTCTCTTTATATAGGTTTACCCTTTTTCAATACCATGAGCCCCTTTTTCAATACCATGAGCCAAAACAACATTACTTCCGATGGTATTCCTGGACGGGGTCAATTAGGCGGATCATTACCCAATACAATGGGTCAATACCATGGTGGTTACCCCTGGTTTTGCACTTTTTGAGCGCTTTTTCCCATACGCGACTTGGCACGTTATTTTCCGCGTGCATACGCGACTTCCCTTAGGAAAATCCGCGTATACAAAGAGACATACTCTTTTCATCATGTTTTGAGCACATTCTGAATTCCTTTCTTCATTTCCTTCTGTACACACTGTAGAAACATCATATTTTCTTCATCAGGAGCATATTCTTTCAAGCACAACTTCATCAAGTAAGTTGTCATCATCTTCATCAAGTGGGTTGCCTTTCAAGGACAACACTTAGCATCATATTGTCAACAAACATCATATCATATCAGATTTACATCATTTACCAAGTCCATCAAGTCAAGAATAACTTCATCAGGTGGTTTGGCATCAAGGACAACACCTAATATGAAAAGAGAAAATTGGGCTAGAAAGTTTATAAATTTTATCAATTCCAAATCAGATGAAGAGTTAGAAGATATGGAAATACAAGACAGATATTTTTATGCCGAAGAAGTTAATAAGATGATAATTAAGAATAATCTTCGGCAAGTAGCAGAGAAAAGGTTACTGGGAATAAAAGAGGTGGTAAAGAAGTTTGATATAACATTTGATAAATTGATCGGAACAGGTTTACCCTCATGCTGGACAGAAAAGGGAAATATTTTGATGTGGAAGTTTTATGAAGATGCACTAACACTGGCAAAAAGCAGGGCAGATAGCAGGCATGAAAAGACACAGGTTCTAAAGGGAGAAACAGTGTTTAACTTTTTGCAGAGGCATTTCAACTTGCTATGGATGGTAAAAACACTCTTCACAGAAATACTTACTCACAGTCAGGCTATTGCATTTATATTGGAATATCTTAGTTACAAGAATGCTTCTACAACTCAAGGTGAACTTTGGAAAAAGTGCAAAACTTTCTCCGTGGATACAGCAAAAGAGATCCCAACGGCTCAATCAAAAGCAGTCGTTGATTCAACAATTGCTTCAGGACCAGATGTTCTCATAGATTAGAAGTTTTAAAATTCTCATTTTATTTTTCAAAATTATGTAAATGTAATAGGACTTTCTGAGGCATGTGCCTCCATAACAGTTAGTGGTTTAAGCAGTTAGGATTAGTTGGAGCAGTTAGAATTAGTTTCATTACTGGAAACTGTCTTATGATACTGTATTAAAAGACAATTTCAAGAAAGATGAAGGTTCCGAGTTTTGAACCTAAAAGCCAAATTTTGTACTGGAGAATACTGAATCAATGAAAAGTTTTTGCAAGTTTCTATCATTCTACCTATGCTGAATAGTTTCCCAGTTTTCATTATGTTTTCATGTCTTTGAATAAAATAGAGTAATTTGAGCTGCAGGTCTCTAGATACATGTGTATTTAAGAGTTAAATAAACCTTAATGGGCGCTCCTCTATTTTAACCTTATCATTGCTTACTTCTTCAGGATTTTATAATGATAGATTCTGTTTCGAACAACATATCAAATTGAAATCCTCTTCTTTCTTGTTTCTTCCATTTATTCACTTCAGCATAAGAAGAATCTGGCATTGCAGAGCATGCATTGGTTTAATTTTTGAAGTCAATATAATTAATGTTTGAAGGTTTATAAAACATAGACAGTTATTACATTAGTTTGTGACGTAATTTAATAATGTCTTGAGCACAAATTCCTTTACACAACAAGGAATTGTTTCTTGAGGTACAACACTCCTCACTCTAAATTGGATCTTAGCCAAAACTAAACCCAGGGCCTCATGGTGGTGGGATCATGGTGAAGCTGATTTTATAGTGACGTACCAACTCGCTAAGTCAACACTGAGTGCTTTGTCTATACAATATTCTTCTTCTGGTCAGGTTGTGCCTTCAGTGTAAAATCCTTCCCAGTCCTTGGTAATTAATGTTGTTCAAACTTCTAACCCCAAAGGATATAAAAAATCCAATGGGAAGAAGAAGGGATGGAATAACAAGAAAAATGACAAGGATTGGAAGGGGAATGAAAACAAATCCAATGATCATGTTGGAGACGGTAAAAGGATAATAAAAAGAAAGTGAAATTTCCTTGGAAACTGTGCATTGGAGATCATCTTATGCACCTTTTTCCCTAAAATTCAAGATGTGTAGTGCTTGTTAGCCCAGCAAGGTTCTTCTCGTTTCCAGGTTGTCCTGACAAACCCTTTTCCCCAAGGGAAGCAATTAGTTGATGCCGCGAATCCAAATACTAGGGCTCCCTCTGGAGGCAACCAGGAAGGGGAAAATACATCAAACATATACATGACGAGTGCCCACGCAGATATCGCTACGAGATCTTGTGATTATGGAAAATCTGAGTCTTCGAAAGCTAAGGGTGCTCCTGATAGTACTGAGTCACTTCATATTAGGAAGCTTACTTTTGAGCCTATACTTCGGATGTCGAAAGGGTCTTCAAAGCGTACGACAATAAATCCTAATTCCAAGGTTGCCCAGAACTACTCGATTGTAGAAGATCTGGCTCAAAGTCCTTGTGCCATCTCTACCTTAGAGGTGCTCCAGTCTTGTCCTACTCAAAGGAGTGTTTTTCTCACTGCTATTGGGGTCGTTGATCCAAAGAATTCTCTGATGATGACATTTGATATGTCGAATTTTAAAAAGAGACTTCCGCATCATATTTATTTCCATATTAGGTCGACTTATCATAAATTTAATATCTTTCGAATCGTCATTGATGAGGGCGCTTCCACGTGTGTAATGTCTCTTTCATGCTAGAAGGGTATTGGATCTCCCGCAGTTGTTCCTTCAACCACTCTTCTGACTACGTTTGATGGTCATTCTCATAGGCCGCATGGTATTATTCTAGCTTTTCCTATCTATGTTGGGTGCAAAACTGTTATATTGAAGTTGATATAGTCGATGCAATATTAGACTATAACCTTATATTGGGGTGAAACTGGATCTATGAGATGGATTCTATTGCATCCTCATTATTTCGTATTGTCTTTTTCCCTCACAAAGGGAGAATTGTCACATTTGACCAATTGGATTGTTCTCCTGTAGATCCGAATGCATCTTCTAACTCAACCATTCCTTTGGTGAAGGATATCGTGCCACCTGTTGAGAATTTTGGGGTTGGAATTCACACTTCTTTGATGGGTACTTTTGATCTTCCGCCTCCTTTGGTTCATATCAATGCTATTTCATCCTCTGGGGCTCCTATTCGAAGAGAGTTCTTCAGAACTCATTATTTTTCGGACCCTTGGACCTTACCTTCTCCTACCTCCACATTAGCAGATGTAATGTTCCAAAATTTTAGCCTCAAATCTAAATGGAACATTAGAGTTAGCAGCAGCTCTAGTTAGTGAATAAATGGGTAGAAAATCCCATAAGTCTCCTAAGGAGGGATAAAAACACTCCAAATCTGAAAGGGAACATTCTTTATAGCTTAATAAAACACCTCCATGTGTGAAAAAGGATATAATCAAGCTGATTCAGTCCACTTTTACTAAGTTAACAGCGCAGTTGTGGAGGAGGAGGAATCCAGGGAAGGATAACGCAGTTTTGGAGGGAAATGTATATTTGTATAGAGATGACCTAATAGGGTGGGTCCAAGGGCAAGAAAATTCATGTTTTATATAAGGAATAGGATGGAAGCATTATTCTACATGTTTTAGATCATTATTCTTGTCTGCTCAGACTTTTTCTCGCTCTTGTTGTTTAGCAGGGTAGAAGTGTTGTTTAGCACCGGGTGTTACCGAGCGGGAATCCCATCTCTTCCCTTTGAGGAGTCTCATTGGAAGAGTTTTTATTCATCATTACACATCAGTTTTTTAGGCCAAGCTTCAGCCTACTTCATCAACACAATTTTTCCGTAGATTGTGCAGTGTTGCAGGGTGGAGTAGTGGAAGAGATTGGAATCCCGGTTTTTGAGCTAGTTTCTCATTGGAGGAAGGTTCCCTTCAATTAAGGGACCTGTTTGGAGAGCTCCAGGGCTGATTTCAGATCTATGGTATCATACCACACATTTCCCATACAATCCCATCATTTTTCCAGCTAGGGAATGCATTATTTTGGAGGCAGCATTCAGTGCATGGTTTGGTGGCTTTGTTGCAGTGTTTCCTTGTGATTGGGAGGTTAATCCTTTCAGGGGAGGAAGCCCTTGAGGGATATAAATTAGATTAGACATATTTCCATCCTTGTAAACTCTTATGCTTTAGTGTTGCAGTGATGATTCAGTAAATTTTTGAATATCACATTTTGTATGCAGAGTGTTTGATAAGAAACCCTTGCCGAGTTCTCTTGTATTTTGTATAAGGAGACTAGATCTCTGTTCTTCAGAATTTTTACCTAATATATGAGCAGACCTATTTGTTTCCTTAATTTCTGATTTAAAACCCTCTTAGGATTGCACAGTCACTTTAATGCAGAAATCCTTGTGTTGCAGTGTTTGGGGTTTTTAGTCATTTTCAGCTACACTAGTGTGGGAGGTCTGTTGAGCACACCTAGTTTGATTTGTTTCAACTCTATTCTTGGATTTAGGTTTTACATTGATTAATATATAGGATCCAAGAGTCCATTTCACTATTTCATTGCATATATTTCTGGAAATGCATTTTTAGTACAAGCTTACTGAGCTATCCCGATTTTGGGATATTACAGTGGTATCAGAGCATCAGTCTTCACTCAACCTGTGGAGCTCAGGCCATTAAATTTCATAGGATGGAGAGACAGAGATAAGTTAGAGAGTAGTATGTGAAGGGAGAAAGGAAGAAAAGCTTACAAATCTTCTTCAAAAATCTATGCGGAGCTTTCAAGGAGAGCTGAAGAGAATGAGAATGGAGATGGGATCTCCAAGGGAAATTGAATCTAGAGATGAATCTATATTTTCACATGGTGAGTGTGAGCATGCAGCTGCAATCCATGATGCACAGTGCAGTCAAGTTCTCAGAGCTATCTTGAGATAGATGAGAGGAGGAAGAATGCCTAAGAGGAGAACTCTTAGTGATTTGTTGCAGGAGTATGAATCTCAGACGAAGAGGTTTAGAGATCATATTGATTTCCAAGAGTTTTGAAAGATCTAGGTAGAGAAGATAAAGCAGCAGGATGCAGGTAGATTTCTTCTATCTACTTTTGCTGGATCACCTACATGTTTAGCTAAAGCTTGGGTGAAGGAGATAGACTCCTATTTGTTGTTGCACCGTATTTCCGAAGATGAAGCCATCAGAGTTGCAATGCTACATTTCAGAGGAAAGGCTTATGCATGGTGGATTTTTGAATCTTGTTCTTTAAAGAATGCAAACACTTCCTCTTATGCGAGATTCATAGAAACATTGGTGGGGAGGTTTGGTGAAAAACTTCCTAAGACACATGAGCAAGGAAAACTTGAGGAAACAAAGTCCTTGCATGTGATGGAGGAAAATCCACTTCAGAAAACCATGAGTGAAGCTACCATATTGCATTACACATTTCCAGAAGGAAGACCTCCAGTTCATATTCTTGAACAAGAGGGCATGGGGATCTCCTTTTCACAGGAGGATCCAACTATTGAAATGTTGCCCATACACATTGAGGAAGATGAGGGCAACAACGCTATCACATCTAGAGCACACCCAATACCTCATGCAGAGGAAGGAGGAGAACATGCTCCAATAGGAGGTATTCTTGCATCCTCACAAGAAGTTCCCCAAGATCTTATACGTGGAGGTCCAAGCACAATCAGTGAGCAACACGATTGTACAGCATTGCAGCTGGAAGGAGAAGGTAGGGAGGAAGAGTAGCATCACTTGATGAGAGGCACACACCCTTCTCTATTTTAGAAAGCCAATGCAAGAAGGAGGCAGACTGATTTTCACTGCAAGGGCAAGGGAAAGGTTGCCCAACCATATGTGCAGTCTACTCTTGACATTGATGTCTCACTACGTGGAGGCATTCCACCTGGGAGGCCACCTGATCTGTATTTGATGGAAGACATCTTGTCTTTAGGTTCACCACTCTTGCATTTTGGAGAGGTGAAGAGTTTGGAGGAAGAATTTGGCATGGGGGATGTCAAAGTATTAGACAGTTGTATTATGAGAGCTTCACATGCCAGATCACCAGTGTTTTCTCTTAGGAGGATTGATCCTTATTGGAGATCTCATCTCTTAGTAAAATACTCCAAGGATCTTGGTGCATGAATGATTCTCGATGACCTAGACAGAGATGATGAGTATATTGCGGATGATATGTTCATCTATTCACATGGCAGAGTCTTCTTGACTAGAGCTTATAGTCTCAAGGAGAGGTTGCTACTTGCAGGACATGAGGACTTCCTTTCCATGCACCTTGATGCATATTTCCATTTGAGGGAGGAGTTCACTTGGGAGGGCATTAAGCATGACATATTTCAGCATATGGAGAGATGCATATCCCATATGATGACAGGAAGGAGGTCACAGCCACGTCCCTACTCTTTAGAGGTGAGGGAAAGATTCCAGTTGAGCCATTTAGGCTCAAGATCTCAAGTACATGATGGAGGAGGTATAATTTCATATTTTGTATTGTACTTCTTTTCCTTGTTTGAGCAACATTATGTAACAAGAATAATTATCTCTTCTTTCATATTACATGATTATGTACTTGCAGCTACTTGTAGCATTGGTTTTGGCTATCCTTTTGATGGTTTTTGGGGGAAGCCACATGATTCTTGGTGTGCACCATTGACACCACATTGTAAATTCATGTTTTCATCTTATGAGATGAATGTGGCAGCAAACAAGTGGTTGGTAAAGCACTTGTTATTTCTTATTTTGATGCAGGCTAAGGATGCACTGTGCTGGTTCCATGAGAGGGACCATGATTCACTCTCCAGTTGTCACTTGGTAACCTGTCCTCATTATAATTTTCTTCCATATATTGCTGATATGTTTATGTTCATGGGGAGCTTTGGTTGGAGAGTGGGCTTGAGATGGAAGATGCACATCTGGAGCATGATTCTCCAAAATTTATATGTTGTACATTCCAGGAGGAACCATGTGCAAACCATGATTTCCACATCACACTTTTTCTCTTCTTGTGGGAGGAACCACTTGGAGGACTTGAGGAGGCACTTCATGGATGAATTTTTTGTTGGGTCATCATACAAGTTGACCATCATGATTTTACTCCATGGCTTGTATGAGGGAGAGATGAGGAAGCAACAAAATTTGTTGTTACTGTGGTTGTGCTTGGGAGATTTTGGGTAGAAATTTCCCCATATTTTTCATGATATTTTCGGAATGAAGGCACATTCACAGTGCAAGGAGGCTACCCTTCAGCATTGAAGGATCATGAGAGACTTCCATGTAGGAAGGAAATATTCTCACATAGCAGCATGATGGTGGATGACTTTGGCATATGGGATGACAAACAGAGGAGTCATGGAGCTTTATTTCTAAGGCCTGCAACTTTGTCACATGGGAGTATGTCCTTATTGATGGAGTGTTCCAAGGAGTATATGTATCCCTTCTTCTTGTAGATTTTTATGAGGGAATATTCATGGGGGAACTTATACATGGACCTCACTTCCAGCCTACTCACCATGCATCAAAAAACATATATAGCTTGTAAATTCTTGCAAAACCACTTTCCACATGACATTCTCAAATAGAGGTTGGGAAGACTACATAATATCCACTTGGAAAACCTTTGGTACCATCCAAAGTTTCACATAAATTCCATAATTTTTCTGATTTGGATGCCAAATGGTGATGATGTTCCATTCATCTTGAATGGAATGGGTTGGGTTGGCATATTTCATGATGTTGGAGGAAGATTCCTTGGAGGCTCAATCTTCTTCTTGCCATTGGAGGGCAATCATGTTGCAGCCCAAGATCAGCATACCCTCTACACTTATCATGAATGGAGAGGAGGATAGTGTGGGATAGGCCCTCTTGCCTATCATGTTCACTTATTCAGCCCACCTACATTTCAGGGTCCAAAGGTGGAGGAGATTCTTCAGGAGTTGCATGTTGGAGGGTGACTCGCATCATTTGGATGATAGCATGGGTGAGGGAGGCACTCATTCACCATGTTGGTCATCACTCCTACTTTGTGGAGGCCATAAGACAACAATAAATTTTCCATTCACACTTTCCATCTTTGATTGATGTAGGCCATTTGGTTTTGCAAACTTGGGAGGAAACACTGGATGACAGTTTATTTGCAAATTCTCTAGATGCAATGATGGAGGCTATTGATAGGAGGCCACATGAGGAGGAGGGGAGAAATTTTTCTCTCCCTATACATTTTCTTGAGGAAAAGAAAACATTTTGAAGGGGAGGACTGTAATGTTCCAAAATTTTAGCCTCAAAGCTAAATGGAACATTAGAGTTAGCAGCGGCTCTAGTCAGTGAATAAATGGGTAGAGAAGCCCATAAGTCTCCTAAGGAGGGATAAAAACACTCCAAATGTGAAAGGGGACATTCTTTCTAGCTTAATACAACACCTCCATGTGTGAACAAGGATATAATCAAGTTGATTCAGTCCACTTTGACTAAGTCAACAACGTAGTTGTGGAGGAGGAGGAATCCAAGGAAGGATAACGTAGTTTTGGAGGGAGATGTATCTTTGGATAGAGATGACCTAATTGAGTGGGGCCAAGGGAAAGAAAACTCATGTTTTATATAAGGAAAATGATGGCAGCATTATTCTACATGTTTTAGATCATTATTATTTTCTGCTCAGACTTTTACTCCTTCTTGTTGTTTAGCAGGGTAGAAGTGTTGTTTAGCATCGGGTGTTCCTGAGCAGGAATCCCACCTCTTCCATTTGAGGAGTTTCATTGGAAGAGTTTGTATTCATCATTACATATCAAGTTTTCAGGCCAAGCTTCAGCCTACTTCATCAGCATAGTTTTTCCGGAGATTATTCAGTGTTGCAGGGTGCAACAGTGGAAGGGATTGGAATCCCGGTTTCTGAGCTATTTTCTCATTGGAGGAAGGTTCCCTTCATTTGAGGGACCTATTTTTAGAGATCGAGGACTGATTTAAGATCAGTGGTATCAGAACACACATTTCCCATACATTCCTGGTGTTGTTCCAACTAGGGAATGCATTATTTTGGAGGCAGCATTCAGTGCATGGTTTGGTGGCTCTGTTGCAGTGTTTCCTTGTGATTGGGAGGTTCATCCTTTCATGGGAGGAAGCACTTGAGGGATATACATAAGATCAGAAATATTTACATCCTTGTACACTCTTATTCTTCAGTGTTGCAGTGATTATTTAGTAAATTTCTGAATATCACATTTTGTATGCAGATTGTTTGACAAGAAACCCTTGTCGGGTTCTCTTGTATTTTGTATAAGGAGACTAGATCTCTATTATTCAGAATTTTTACCTAATAAATGAGAAGATCTATTTGTTTCCTTAATTTCTGAGTTAAAACCCTCTTATGACTGCGTAGTCACTTTTATGCAGAAATCCTTGTGTTGCAGTGTTTGGGGATTTTAGTCATTTTCAGCTACACTAGTGTGGGAAGTCTGTTTAGCCCACGTAGTTTGATTTGTTTTAGAGATATTCTTGGATTTAGGTTGTAAATTGATTAATATACAACATCCGAGAGTCCATTTCACTATTTCATTGGATATATGTCTGGAAATGCATTTTTAGTACAAGCCTATTGAGATGTCTTGATTTTGGGATATTACAGCAGAAGGTCAAGTGGGTGGAATGGAATTTCCTATGTCTGCAACTAAGATTAATTATAAATCAATTGTTGACTCTCCAGATTCCATTCCATATTCTCTTTCACTGGAGGAATTGGATGGAGCTGTGGCTCCGGCTTGGACTCTCAGCTCATCTGAAGAGGCCATCCTTGAAGCAATGACTAGTGTAGAGAGACCGTGGGATGATTTTCATCATCGATTTTACTTTCTACTAGACTTGCACTAAGTTGAATCAGGTTTCCCTAGCCCTCAGTCTTCTGGTCCTGTTCACCCAGTTCTCAACCCTTTAGCACCAGCAGAGGTTTTTGCTGAAGGGAACATGGTTGTTATTTCTCCGACTACCATGGTGAACATCCCCAAAGATCCCAATATCATAGAGAATTTCTTCATTGGATCTGAGTGTTACCCTGAAGAGATTTAGACTTACATTGATCTCTTTCGGGAGTTTCATGATGTGTTTGCTTCATCCTATGAGGAAATGTGTTGTATAGATCCATCTATTGTCCAGCTTGAGATCAAGGTATACGAAAATTCTAAGCCTATCAGGAAACAACTTCGTCCAGTCAACCTTAGGAAGGCAGAAGCTATCAAAGCTCAGGTGGAGAAGATGCCTAAGGCAGGTTTCATTTACCCTGTTCCTTTGACTGTGTGGGTTTCAAATCCAGTTCTTATGGACATGAAACAAGGAAAAATTTGAGTTTTCATTGATTTACGGGACCTAAATAAATCATATCGTAAAGCTAACTACCCCACACCATTTATAGATAAGATCATCGATGAGTGTGTGGGGAATGCGATTTTCTCCTTCATGGATGGTTTCTCTAGATATAATCAAATTACTATACGTCCTGAAGATCAACATAAGACTGCATTATTTGTCCTTGGGGTACCTTTGCTTACAAGAAAATGCCTTTTGGCCTAAAAAATGTTGGAGTTACTTTTCAGCAGACCATGTCTTACGCCTTCCATGACATCAAACATATTATCAAGGCGTACTTGGATGATTTAGCTACTCATTCTCGCAAGATAATTAACCATCGTTCTCATCTTCATCAAGTTCTTGAATGATGTCAGTATTAAAAAATCTGGTTGAATCCGAGCAAGTGTGTTTTCACTGTCACATCTGGTCAGTTGTTGCGTTTCATTGTGTCTACAGAAGGGATTCAGGTAGATCCCTTCAAGGTTGAGGAAATACTTCAGTTTCCTCCCACGTCTTCAATTCGTCAAATTCAAAGTCTGCAAGGAAAAGCTAATTTCCTGTGGAGATTTATCATAAATTATGTCGAGATTACGAAGGGATTTATGAGATTATTAAAGAAAGGAGTTCCAATATTTTGGGATGAATTTTCTCAACACTTATTCAATTCTTTGAAAAAAGCATTGACCTCTACTCCTTTACTAAGTCCACCTAATTATAACAGGAATTTCCACTTGTAGCTCACGACAGCAGAATCTACCATTGGTATGGTTCTGGTTCAGGAGGATGATTCTCTTTCCGATCATGTCATATACTACCTTAGTCGAGGCTTGGTAGGACCTGAACTCTGGTATTCTATAATAGAGAAGCTTGCTTTAGCAGCTGTCCATGTTGTGCAATGGCTCAGTCATTACATTCTTCTTTGCAAAACTTATGTTTTGGCAGCAGTTAATCCATTTCAGTTTGTTATCAGTAGGCCAGTGATTGGGGCAAATAAAATCAATGGATTGTGATTTTGAAATAATTTGATCTTGAGTTTATGTTTTCCAAGTCCAAGAAATCATTAGTTTTTGCAAAATTGATTTCTGAGTTGCCCTGTGGAGAAAAGATTGTTTATGGCAAATCATTTCCTAATGAACATATTTTTCTCATTTATTCACAGGATCCTTGGTATGGTGATCTCATAGTTTATCTCCAAACCACGAAGATTCCTTCGACTTTTTCGAAATATGAGCGCCGTAAGTTACATCACTTAGCCAAAAGTTATTTGATTATTGGTGACACTTTATTCATCACGGAGTCAATTTGATCCTTAGATGTTGCTTAACTCTCGAAGAAGATGAGGTTGTGCTGAATGATTTCCATAATGGATCTTCTGGTGGTAATTTATTTGGGCTTGCTACAACCCAAAAAATCATGCGTGCAGGATACTTTTGGTCTTCAATTTTCAAAGATTATATCGAATCAATCAAAAAGTGTCATCCGTGTCAGGTTTATACTCGAAATATGCATCCTCATCTAGCTCCATTGTTTCCTTTCATCACTGTTGGTCCCTTTACAAAGTGGGGTATTGATTATATTACTTGAAACCCGCCTTTGGCTAAAGGTCACAAGTACATTATAATACATGTAGACTATTTCACAAAGTGGGTTGAGGCTATGCCTACTGTTGGGAATGACTGTGAGAAAACAGCTCTTTTCCTCTTCAATCAAGTCATTTCTCACTTTGGTATTCCCAAAGATATTTTAATTAACCATGGCAGTCACTTTCAGAATAGCATGATGGCTGAATTGGCTCTGAAATTAGGCTTTCGGCAGGAACATTTGTCTCCTTATTATCCTTAGGCCAATGGGAAAGTTGAAGCGGTAAAAAAATCCTTGAAGACAATTCTTCAACGGATGATTGATAAAGCTAGATCCAATTGGCATATTATGTTGTATCCTGCACTTTGGGCATACCGAATGTCAGTCAAAACTACAACCGGTTTTACTCTGTTTTAACTGGCTTATGGGTTGGAATCTATTTCTCCCATTGAATGTAAAATTCCCTCTCTTAAGTTAGTTGTTGAGCTTCTTCCTGACACTTCTAATCTTGAAGAATGCCTCCTTCATCTGGAACATCTCAATGAGTACCATCGAGATGCAGCTACGATGAATGAGGCACATAAGAAATGGGTAAAAGTTCAGTACAATAAGGCGATCAAACCTAGGGTTTTC